>WEIT01036355.1:173-13253 GCA_013389985.1 Dryoscopus gambensis | reverse complement strand
TTCACACACACATGCCTGAGAGTATATAATGTCCCTTTCCTTCCTATTTTAAATTTTTTAAAAAGACATTTATATTATTAAAACATTTTTACAGTTCTTCCTCTTAATTGACTACCATTATTTGTCATTATGTGCCATTGAAATTATGGTTTGACTGGTGACCTTGCCAGTGACTGGCACCATCTTTTATTTTAATGCACTAGAAAACCATGCTTGTCCTCACCAGTACTATTATCATGCAGATGCACTGGTAGGATTTCTGGGGACATTTGCTATATTGGTACGCTGATCCAGGGAAGAGTAGGGAGTTGCTCTGTTCTGGAAGTTCCGGGGAAATGCTGGAGATATAGCATTTTCATGTTTTAATGTATTCACATGAAAATGGGGAAGTATTACCAGTCTTACCAGAACAACATCACTCAGCTTGGACATTTAGCCTGATCTGAAGGATCATTTGATTGAGAGATTTTTTGTACTGCAAAAGCAGATCTGAGGAGTATCAGTAGAGAAAGAATCAGGCTACTTCTGCCGCAAAGGCAGAAGGGAATACCAAGAGAATAGAAGCCTGTAAAATGATTGCAGACAGACTTTTACTTTTATATCCAAACTCTAGAAAAACTTCATTGCAGCCTAGAAACATGCCATTGTTTAAGCTATGTTGGATCCCTTTGGGCTACTGTAGCCACATATATTTACAAGTAGTACAGCCAGGAGATTTCTTTCTGCCTTTTCCTACCATTGGGATGTCACTTTGAAAACAAGTTGTTAGGTTAAGTCTGTGGTGATGTTTTCTTTCTCCTGTCTTTGGACATGAACTACTGATATACAGTTGGCTAGATGCACACACATGGTACAAGCAGAAAAACTAAAGTTTCACCAGTCTGAAGTAACTATATGGTTAACTAGGGAATGAGAAGATAAACTCCAGCCAGTAATAACTAACTGACCTTAATTCATTAACCACTGCATAGACTAATGCATGCACAATCACTGTGGTTGCTTTTCTTTGTCTCCTAGACACAAAAATCCAAACAGCCACAGAATCAGTGAAATGCTTAGGAATGTGTCCATTTGCACCACTCCTGACTGCCTAAGACTAGAAGGATAACCTTGTACCTAGCCCATGAGGATCACAGCAAGAAGGTAAGCAAAGGAAATGCTTGGCAATTATTTCAAACTAACAATATTTTGGGAAATAGCATGTCTGGATAAGTAGGTTATTTTCATGGAGGAATCTACATATAACAATTTTGCAGCTGACCTGCTGGTTAGTTTTCAGGAGGTCCTTTCAGTTCACTGGGATATATTTGCACCATCTGTACATGGGGATTAAAATGTCTCTCCAGAGTGCTTTAAGATTGATGAGAGCTGTAAAGATGACTTTCACAGTGCTTACCCACAAAAGATACATTTCAGGCAAAGAAAGATGCCTCAAGCCTCCAGTGATTCCATGCTAATCAAGTGTCCTATTCCAGGCACAACTTGTTCCATGGATTCATAAAAAAATTCAGTCTACTAGACAGCTGAATATATTGACCCTGTGCAAATAGGCACTTTCCCTCCCTTATGATGTTATTGCTTGAGATTTCTTTAATAAAATGAAGAATATTAATAACATAACTATTATAAAATCATATCTAGCTATCTGTCTCAACAAGACCACCAGCTAGGGCTAAGATGCTGTTTGTAGCACCATCTTCATTTCAAACTAAGACTTGGACATTGTCTTCAAAAGACAGATGCACATAACTTAGCAGGTGAATAGGTTTTAATAACGTCTGGTACATACCATGAGTTTTCAAAACTTACTAGGCAGAAACTTGGTGGGTATCAACTTGGAAACACAATATTTCACAAACAAGAAATACCTTGATACTGTTTAAAAGTGTTCCTTGAACAGAAAGAAACTTTATTTAAGGGTCACAGAAAAACTTTGTAAATACCATGAAGATGGCCCAAAAACAATAAGGTACTTAAATATGGTACTGATGGCCAGGCACAGATTTATGCTAAGCACTAAGGGAAACTCTCATCCATTAATGTCAGCCAGTGCACTCACAGACTGGATCACTGGACAGGAGAGCAGCTGCAGAGTTTTCCTGTTTATGCACAGCTGCATCCAACCTTTCTGGATAACTGCTCTGATTTATAAGGGGTAGCTCTTTCCTATTAATTTAATGCTAGGTTGTGCTATTTCAGTCAGTTTGCTTTTTCAGTTCTAGCAATTACTAGTGCAGAAGAGACACAATGCACTTAAAATGCCAGTAGTAACTAGGTAACTGAACAGGTTTTGCTTTAGAGTAATAAAAACATGAAGCATTTAGGATGTCCCTGGTTAAGTGAACACAGGATATTATTCTAAAGCAGTCATTCATTATAAGAGAAGACTAAACTCAATGCCCTAGGCAAGCTCCATCCTATTCAAGGTTATTATGAGACAAGAATCTAGGCCGAAAAATTTTACCAAATAGGTAAAATGAATGCTCTCAAAATCCTCAAAATGTTTCTCAAACCAAGCATTTCACATACCCATGTTTCTTCATAAATTCCAAACAAAATAAATATTTTTGACTTTTAAGTCTTGCCAATTACTGTTCACGCATAATTCATGGCCTATTTGTCTATAATTTCAATAGGAGTTAGGTTTCACCCCATATTTTTCATATGCTGTAACTAAATCCAAGGTATATCACAGAGCTGTCACTTAAAAAAAAAAAGAAGACTAGTCTACTTTTCTGCATTAATCTGTTTCTATTTTTTAAATTTTCCTGCCCATAGAATATTTCTGCCCATATTTGCTGAAGTACACTTAAAACTGATTAATAGAAAGAGTGGTCATTTTAAAAAATCTAGCTCTAGTGGGAAGATATCACTTCAGATTATTTGGCTGACATTTTTGCAGCAAATAGTGAGGTTTCTGTAATGGAGAAAGATTGTCAAATGTGTGCTTTGTAGAACTGTCACCAAAAATTACTTAGTAATAATATAATGATCAGACAATAATACTACATTTGGGCATTAAGTTCTCAAGTGTCCAGTTTTTTTTGTCTCTCACATAGGACCTCCAGACCTTAGCCATGCAAAACTTGAGAGCAGTCAGAACTAGATGAAGAAAGCTCAACCTGAAGGCATTTTCCAGGTATACAAGGCCATTTGTAGGACACTGGTGTGGAGCAATAAAGATCTTAACAGAAAGAGGTGATAGATCTAAATGCTCTAATGCAAGCAGCATACAGAGGCACCACCCTGAGTGTCAGAAGTTGTTAAATTGTGTTAGGTGGCACTGAAAAAACGTAATCTGGCTGAGCACAGCAATCCCACCAGCTCAGCCCGCCTGATTTGTCCTACAGCTGACATACCACTGCTTGTTTACAGACAGCAGCACCACAGTTTGAGACTGGACGACTACTTTGGAAACATCTAGTTCAATCTGGGGTCAGCTACAGCATCTTGCAGAGGGTTATATCCAAGTGAGTTTTAAATATCTCCAAGGATGGAGACTCCAGAACCTTTCTGGGAAGCCTGTTCCTATGCTCAGTCAGATGCACATTAAAAAGAAAAAACATTTTCTACACTTAAATGGAATTTCCTCTATTTTAATTAGTTCATGGTGCCTCTTGTCCTGTTGTTGGAAATCCCTGGGGAGATCCTGACTCCATCTTCTTTACTACTCTTCAACATCACATTCAGAAGATGCACCTGAGCTTTCTCCTCTCCAGGCAGAACAACCACAGCTTTCTCCTCTCCTTATATGACCCATTACTGCACAGCACTGCCCTATAATCTGTAGCATAGCTGTGCCCCGAAGCAGATCTTTTAAAATTGCATCTTACAAGAATATTAATTTTTCAGCCATATACACCCTGATTGCTAGGATGCATGTACAAGAGTATTATAAATCCTTTTCCTTAAAATATCAAGGAGAATATTATATGAAAAGGAAATGCAAGTTCAGGGCTCTTCTATCTAAGAGACCAATATCAGGGGCTGCACTGGAAGTAAGTGATTTCCTGAGAAATGTATGCCTGAAGCTGAGGAAGTTTCATCCTGTGCACATCTGTAGACTCCTTAGTCCCACATGTAAGCAAGACTATTTTTTTTTCTTAACCAATGTCCTGAAAACTCCTTTTCTCTCCATCATCTTCTTTCGTTCTCTGGTTAATGGGCTCTTTCTTCAAGCCATGTCTGGCTGTGTCTTCTGGATAGAGTTCATAGACTAGGAAATGAACCAGCGATGCTGGTTGGTTAAATCTTTATTGTTCTCTCTTTTGGTTTCAAGTCCATGTTACAGAGGCCTCAAAATGCATTATAAACATATGTACTGCATGTGAATGAATGAGGCTGGGCAGGCAGTTATCCAGCAATGACTGTGCCTAAATGCAATTCTGACCCTAACCACTTCACTGCAATTCTGTAACAGAGCTGTATCGTGTTGGCAAAGCGCCATGACTTAAAAAAATTAGTGTGGTTTCAACTCTTTGGGGATTTAGAGTTCCTACCAGCCTTTAGTCGCTAGATGTCAGGGCTTTCTCTGGCAGTACCCACCCTAACCAAAATATTGCACTGCTGTAGCTCAGTATACTGCAGGCATTTCTTACAGCTCTGGGTGCCAAATGAATGCACGGGGTGTATTGATAAATATTACCAGAGTAAAGCTAAAATAATGATTATTGAGTATGTCAAAAAAGGTGAGAGCCTTCACACAAAAAAATACATCACTTTCAAGCACAGTGCTTAATGAAATGACTAAAAAAAATATTTGAAAATATTGATATCTTTGGAGCAGCATGCCTCAGTAATTGTAGTGGCTCCAGTACTAATCTGAAGAGCGCAGTGTGCACTCTGAGCCAAACATCCAGAATCTGACATGTTACAAGACCTGCATTCTGTAGCATGGAATTCCCTCAAAACTTAGAAAGAAAACAGAAGTCTTGTGGGGAGTATACTTTGATGAGATGATTAAAGCTGGAAAGAGAGCAAGGACCATTCTCCAGCCATAAGAGCAATAGCCCACCCTGTCACCTGTGCCCAAATCATAGCCTTTTCCCTGTCCTGAACCAGGGAGTTCACAGTCTAAATACCCTGGAAATGGAGCCTGGCAGGGGAGATACCTCTGGCTGGCAGTGGTCTGAGAGAGGGATGGTGACAGTGAGCAGGCACCATGAAGGGTGTTGTGCTGTAGGGCCAGCCATGTTCTGGGATGTGAGCCTGTGCCTTGGGTTTACCCAATTAGCTACTAGCAGGGGCCACGACATGCCCAATGTAACAGCCTGGCCATGACAGTCTGGTGGCTGATGTGAGGGATGTGTCATGGTGGCCTTGCCAATTTCAGGCTACCCTTAGGAGACAGGTGTGCCCACTGGGTGCTAACTCACAGCTCACCTGGTAAGTGCAGGAGGGACTGGAAATGCCTCTTAAGTTGTGAATCATAGAACTGGGTATTCTCCTGGTCTCTGCACTGATAGCATGTGTTTATGCCTCCATCCTGCCTCAAGTGTGCACACAGTCTGTTCCATGGTACCTCAGGCACCGTGCCATCCCTCAGTAATCCTGTTTTCTTGTGTGTCTGCTGTCGCTGAGCAAGGTTGAGCTGTTCTTTGAAAAATATGTGTTTCATCTGTTAAGGTCAGTGAGCTCTCTGTCTGTATGTCAGTAACCTTTAATCCTATTTTGGAATGTTTATCCTTCTGTCCCTTGATTGCTTCTATCACTTTATTACAGTTTGCTGTTGGATTTATGTTTTAATCAGAGTCACAACCTACATATATATACTTACCATTAATAGATTTTAATTGCTCAAATTACTAATAAATGTTATAGCAGTAGTATAGTTTGAGTTCCATATCTATCCAGGCTTACAAACTCTTCTGCAAAACACATTATTAAGACCCAGTTACTCTAGCATGATTTGTACATTTGTTGAGAAGAGAGCATAACCCCAAATTAATTCATGCAGGCTGTTAAACAAGTGACAAAATCCTGCATGAAGAAAATTCCTTGACTGAGGTGTAGAAGCTTCCAAAGGCTGGTGCCAGTCCCAGAAGTCATTCATAGACTAAATACTTGTAATTTAATATTTTTGTATATTTTTTTACATACACTCTCACATACACATATTCCTATCCATATGGATACAAGTTGTATCCAAAATTGTATGTTCTTCTTCTATTATTTGTTCTTGCATTGAATAGTTTAAAAACTGACTCTTTTCCTGACATAATAAGATATAAATAAAATAGTCAAAGAAGAGATCAATAATACTGTAGAAAGGAGTATTGTGGATTTTAAAAATACAATCCAAAAATCTTCTAACAGGCAGATACGTTTTAAAAAGCCTCTGAAATTTGGGACTGGAAAGGCAGCCATCAGGCCTTACGGGACTGTCATCACTATTCATAGGCTTCCCTTCCCTCTCTAGCACATGTGGTCCTAATTGCTGTGTTGGCGAGACCGTGAAGCTGGATTCTTCATGAACTGGCTGTAACATTGGCAGACATTTACTCATCCACTGCTAACAGTTTTTAATGGAAAATCTGTATCCATTCATGCTTAAAAAATGCTTATGTTAAAACAGAGGAAAACTAAACAGAGAAAACCAGATATCAGTAGCTTTTCTAGATGCCAATAGTGGATATTCTACTACTTCATTAGAATTTACTCTATTAAATTTGAGGACAAACCAGTGAATGCTATCAAACCTTAAGAAATATTTTGCAGAAATTTTTTACCATATTTCTGATTCTGCCTATGCCACAAATTGAAAATTATACAGCATGTGATAATAAATTGACAACTTGTTTGTACCTGACTCAAACTTATGAGCAAGACTTACTGAAAGTTGCAAAATTGCAGCTGCCATATAGGCTGATAAAGGCACATTTCCTTAGAGAGAAATAAGCACTTCACTCGTGGTTGTTGTACCTAACATACAGCTGTCTGACCAGTGGAATAATAATTCTCAGTTAGAGGGCCCATTTTCCTCCAACTTTTCAGGAGTTTCTCTTCACTTACCAGGAGTCTTCCTGCACTTCACAGCTCCAAACACTCCCTTGGTATTAAAACAATCCTTCCATTGACTCTGCTAAGAAGGATATTTATTCAGCTCTAAGAAAATGGGAAATTTGAAGTCAGTAATCTTCCAGGTCTGTTACTCACTGTGGTGTGAGAGATCACATTCAAATCTCTGATACCTTAAGTTGGAGTAGAAGCTCAAGTCTTGTAACAGGAGCAGAGGTTGAGTCTAGAGCTGAAAATAAGTAAGACAGATAGAGAATAAGAAAGAGTAATTACACTGGTGCAGAAAACTCTGTGTGGGTGACAGGAAACATGAATAGCATATGTTAAAAGGGCAGATTGGGCTAAGAAGGATTTACAGCTGGAGGCCCTCAAGAATCAGTCTCCAGGACAATTTATTATTTCAATATTTTTTCACATTTTCAATATTGAACTTGGCACAAGTAGTAAAAATCATCTAACAAAATTTGTTGATGACACAAGCATCATCAAATACAGATATATACATATCTACGTGGATATATATATCTCTCTCTATATATCTATCTCTATCTGTTTCTGTATATATATGTGATATATGTTCCACATAGGACAAAGCTGAGGGATCCTGGAGTCTATACAGCAAAGTATTACCAGAAGAAGATGGGGAAATATGTTATGTGATGAGGAAAATTCACATTGGAAGGTGTCCAAAGAAGGACAATGAATCTGGTAAGTAGTCTGGAGCACAAGTTTAGAAGGAGCAGCTGAGGGAACTGGGGTTGTTCAGCCTGGAAAAAAGGGGGTTCAGGTGAGAACTTATTACTCTTCTACAACTGCCTGAAAGGAGGTTGTTGCCAGGTGGGAGTTGGTCTCTTCTCCTGGGTAAAAAAGCCACAGGATAAGAGGAAATGGCCTCAAGTTGCACCAGGGGAGATTTAGATTAGATATTAGGAAAAAAGTCTTCACTGAAAGGGTGGTCAGGCTGTGGAACAGGCTGCCCAGGGAAGTGGTGGAATCTCCATCCCTGGAAGTCTTCAAAAAATGTGTGGATGTGGCACTTGGGGATATGGTTGAATGGTGAACACGTGGTGCTGGGTTAACAGTTGGACTTGCTGATCTTGAAGGTCTTTTCCAACCTCAATGATTCTAAGATTATTTGTGTGGAGGAGGGCTACCAGATTTTGCAACAGAGTTAAACTTTGTTTGCAAAGGGCTAGTAAAAGAGATTTGTTGTCTAACAAAAAACAGAATTTAGAATGTCTGTGATTGTTAGCTCTAGACACACCAGGTACACAAATTCCAGTGAAACCATTTAAGTCAAAGGGCATCATTGCAAATGAGTGTAAAATGGTAAATTAATATTTTTTAATTAATAGATTAAAAAAGCTGTTTGGCAATCAAGCAGCAAGGTTCTGAGACTTCTTCCAGTCATATAGTTTCTTGGATAAAATAGCTTTAAAATGTAGTTTTATTGATCTGTAAAACAGATCAGAAGAAAGAGTTTCCATCTACGTCAAGGTGCTCAATTCAGTGCAGTAAATTCTCCACCTTTGGGACCAGAGTGTGAACTTGAAACTTGACTGACCACATCTTTTCAACATCCTTTGCCACCAGTACTCAATCACAGTGTATTTGTTCCCACCACCACTAAATGTCAAGCTGTTATCTTAGCCATTGATGGTCTGTAGTTGGTGTTCCCATATCTTGTTCTGACATGTACTCTGGCCTCTTTGTAAGATTAGACCATGCAGTTAAACTGGAAAAAATGTGCATACATAGTGGGTTTCTACATTTAATTCCTTTAAACAATCTGGACCAAAGCAACTTGTCCAAGATAACATGAAAAGTCTGTCTCAGAGTAGGAAGTCAAGTCTAAACCTAATGGCCATTTTTCTGTGAGAAATCACTGGGGACTTGGAAGAATTAAGTTAAATCCCTTTGCAAGGCCATTTGTACAACTTGAATGAGAAATGTTGCTTTAGGTCTAAAAATTCTTTTAACAACATAGTAATAAACAGATTTGTTTCCCATTTTAAAAATTTGCTATTTTCCAACAAAATACAATTTATTGAAAATCTTCCAAACAGATTTTGCTCCAGCATCCTAACCACTGGAGTATAGGCTGTTTTGTATTTTAAATTAAATATTTGAAAGGATGTCATTTTTATTCTATTTTAAAATGAAACCAAATGTTCAAACTTTAACATTTTTCTTAAAACAGTGTTCTAATTTTCCATCCAGGAACATTCCAGCTGCCATTTGATTCACTAGGCCATGGTTCTTATGAGTAGATGAAATAAAGTAAATTACAAAATTCTTGGCAAAGCTTGTATCAGTATTTCTACAGCATCTTTATGACCAAGGCTCAGCAGTAGCTTCTCAGTGAAAATGAACTGGTCATTTGAGGTAAATGGAATACAGTATTTGGTACTGACATTTCTTTTGAAATTCTATTATTCCTTTTAGGCACATCCACTTTCAAACGATAAAATATACGTATATAAAAAGGGAAGCATAACAAAAGTCTTCAGAACAAATAGAAATACAGACTTTCTGACTTTCCCATGTCTCTTCATTTTGTCTCCTTATAAATTTACTGCTAATCATCAGCTCTTCTTTTGCCAAAGGTGAAATGAAAACATATTTAGTAATGAAATAAGTCCAACAATACTTCAGCAGAAAGTTGCAGCTCTCTTCTTGTACAAATTGAACTTCAATGTCTGCTAAGTTGCCAGTAGGTAAAACTCCACTTGGACAAAGGCAAACAAGAAAACTGTATTCTGCTTTTGCATTAACAGTTTTTGCATTGAATCTTGGGATACTGAATGCTCATTTTCAGGACTAATTTCTTGAATCATGAGGATTTAGTCCTTCATTTCTAATGACAGATCTAGCCTTCATATGAAATAGGGAATTCTTGTTGCTCAATGCTTTCCTAGATAATAAATTAAACTTTATTGAAGGTTGTGGTTTTTTCTCTTTAAGATAGTGTACCTATCTTTCAACTGATTCCTTAGAAATTACACACTCACAATAATGCTGTCTTGCTGCCTGCAACAGCACCTTTTTTGCCTTAACCACAATCACATAATATCATGTCATATCTCTATATGGAAGCTGTTAGGTTATCTGTCCATACAATAATTAATACAATTAATTGTATTAATTGTAATTGTCCATGCAATTAATACAATTCCCTGGGCTCAACTTCATTTCCCTACCTCCTCCCACCAAGCAGTGCAGGGGAACTAGGAAGGGTGGTTGTGGTCATTTTATCCTCTGTTGCTCCTTCATCCTCAGGGGTAGGACTCCTCACACTCTTCCCATGCTCCAGTGTGCGCTCCTCTGGGGGCTGTAGATGTATCTTTGTTCCCCCTTGGTTCTCCACTGCCTGCAGGGGCACAGCTGCCTCACCAAGGTCTGCACTACGGGCTGCAGGAGAATCTCTGCTCTGGCACCTGGAACACCTCCTCCTGGTACTGTTTCACTGAGCTTGATGTCTGAAGAATGGTTCCTCTTGCATATTCTCAGTCCTCTCTTCTCTGGCTGCAATTCACTCCTTCACAGTAAATTTGAAGTGCTATGACTGCCACTTATGGGCTCAGCATTTGTCAGTGGCAGGTCCATCTCAAAACTGGCTGACTTTGGCTCTATTGGACACAGAGGAAGCTTCTAGTATCTTCTCACAGAAGCCAGCCCTGTAGGCCTCTTGCTCCAAAAGCCTTTCCATGCAAACCTAATACAATGTGATGTATGTTTTCACCCTCAGATCTTCTTTTTGAGCAGCTCACTGGGACATAGCACAGCAGTGCTATGATAAGAGGTGGTATCACCTCTAGGAAGGCACATTGTACTAGTGAAATTATCTGTATGACCACTTTCAGTTCAAGAGATGTCTGCCACCTTCTGCCTCCTGCAATCGTTCCTTTTGATGGGCCTGTGACAGTGATGGGTCATAGTTATCTGTTCTCTCCCTCTCTTTTGGATGCTTAATGCCTCCTCAGAAGCAGCAAGAAAGCAGTTCTTGCACTTCAAGTTCATGGCTGAGTTTGAAAAGTTTGAAAGACTGTCATTTTTATGTCTCATTACACTAAAATTAGCAGCTCAGAGAAAGAAAAGGCTTCCCAGAAAAACACACCTCTCTTATATATTTCTGAGTCTGAACCAGTAGAAAAATACACGTGCACAAGTAACATGGCTGATAAAACGCCAAGAGAAGAGGGGCTTTTCTAGACCTATTATAGATGGCAGTGTTTTTTCTACATACAGTGATACTGCAAAATTATTCTGGAGTGTAGAAGCAAAAAGCAAAGTCCCTTAGCACCTAAGGTCACTGCCCATCTAATGGAAAAGATAGTGAGGCCTGTATACTAGTAACCCACATTTTGCTGTCTTGGCATCATTTTTGTGGAGTATTCAGTGGTATGCAATGCTCATGTATCATATATTTGATGATGTGGATTATATATCTGGTGATGTGGATAACCTCATTGTCCAACAGGACAACCACAGACGGGCAGAGAGTATCTTCATGGAAGAGTAAAAAGACTTCAAAAATTACCTTAGTCATAAAAGCTTTGATGAAAACTGTGCAAGGCATCTTTCTCTTCTTTTCATCTTAGTTGAAATCATCATGAATGTCAAACTTAGTAAAGAACTTTCAAAAATATGGTGTACTGTAGAATGTAAACAGCTATGCTGCAAAAAATGGGCAAAGATTGTGCTTAAAAGAGAATAGTCAACACTTGTCAGGATTAACTGGGAGCTATGGCTCATTCCTTCCAAGTTCACAGCTTGGCCTTGCAAGGTGCTGAATATCTTTGTCAGTGCATAAGGGTGGTGCTGAGTAAATTATATGCTGAACTGGTAGCACTGCTTAGTATTAAGGCTGCAAACATTTCCTGTTATAAGACCTAGTTGCTTATACTTTTGCCAAACTAACTGTTTAGGTTGAAATTTTCCGTGTGCGGCATTTGCCTTGTGAAGAAATCTTTTGGAAAATTTCAGCCAAAATGTTTCTGCTGTGAAGCAAGAGAAAAACATGCTATTTTTTGCAGTTGAGAAAACAGTCCCGTAACCTTTACTTTGGCGGCTCTTGTGCCCTCCTCATATGTTGAGCAGGAAATTGACATCTGGTGAAAGGGTGGTCTGTGTGTCACTGATGCGCTGTTTGCTATCCATACAAGAAACCACTTATAATGTAAATCTTGGAAAAGTCCAATTTGTATGAACTCACTAGCAGTTTGCTAAAACTTGACCACAAAAATCCCAGAAACTTCTGTTCTTATGGAGCATACTGACATTTCAGGCCTGTTTAATTTCTTTATTGATGATCTGGATGAGGGGAATCGAGTGGACCCTCAGTAAGTTCACAGATGACACCAAGCTGGGTGGGAGTGGTGATCTGCTGGAGGGTTGGAAGGCTCTGCAGAGGGGTCTGGACAGGCTGCATTGATGGGTCAAGGCCAATAGTGTGAGGTTCAACAAGGCCAAGTGCCAAGTCCCGCCCTTGGGTCACAGCAACCCCAGGCTATGCTACAGGCTGTGGAAAGAGTGCCTGAAAAGCTGCCTGGGAAAAAGGACCTGGAGGTGTGTTGTGGTGGCACAGCCCCCAACTGGGCTGTGGCAATCAGGTACACATGAGACCGTGGCCATCCAATGGCCAGATGGAGGTGGATCCAAGGAGGGATCTGAGGGCAGATCCATGGGCAGATCTGAGGTCTAAGCTGCCTGCTCTAGACAGTTCTGTTGTATTCGATTCCCGGTTGGCTCCCAGTTCTGCCTCCTGCCTCCCTGTTTCTCCTGTTGGTAGTTTGTCAGTTGTATCCTCCCCCTTACTTGTACCCCATTGGTTGTTCCCCTTTTCTCCTCCCCCTTTTACCCTCATATAAAACCCCCTGCATGCCCTTGGTCCTGGTGTTTTCTGTCCCTGGACCCTCTGGAATAAAATCATCTGGAACCCACATGGAGACCCCTCTCCCTTCTTTACCCCCAGGCGACACCAGCTAGGCCATCAAGCTAGTCTGGATGTGCTCCCTCCCACTGTGAGAAACAAATTCTCGGCGAATACAGGTGCCTCGGTCC
>WEIT01036354.1:25482-38668 GCA_013389985.1 Dryoscopus gambensis | reverse complement strand
ATGAAGCATACAGAAAATTGAATATGCATAAATACTTGTATGTACACTTTTTGTGTGAAAAAAAATCTTTAAAAATTACCATCATAATTGAAAAAAACAGCAAATTAATTAAATTATAATACACAAGTATTGATAGGTCGGTGCTAAGCAGACTAAAAGCGAATTCTGTAACTTGATGTTTAGAAAATGATTACTATAACATACATTTCTGTAGATTTAAGAAAGGATATTATTCTTACTTTTATCAAGAATCATATGAAGACAAGCTTAGTAAACACCCGTGGATGCAATATGCGTTCTCCGTGCATAATAAAGTCAGGAGATCAAAGAACTACAGTGCTGCAGTATTGATAACTCTTTTGAATACCATGGAAATAAAAAAAAAGTGGTCATAAGATATTTACAATTTTTGTAAGGTCCCCTGGGGCATATGCTGATCTTAAAATGGGACAGGAAAAAACAAAGGAGGAATATGATTTTGAGGATATTATTTACAAATAATATTTATGAAGCACCAGTGAATTTGTATTTCCTTCTTTTTCCTTTTCTACAACCAGTCTCACTAAGATAAAAGTATAGAAAAGCAAACCTTGTTACCTGTATTCTTGTCACATTTTTTAATAAAGGATTAAAATATGTATTAATTTCTAAGGAGCATAAGGACTCCTTAACAGAAACAGGACCTTTCACAAAGGAAGAAATCAGAAATTCATGCCAAAAAAGGTAAAATTCATCCTTGGAAAAGGGCCAGCACATAGTCCACATCCAATTAAATTTTAATTTGACAACTTCATTGAGTCTCATGTAATATTATGCCTAATGTCTGCTCCCAGGATGAATTTCACATAGGATAATGGAATATAGAAAAAAGGCCAGAGAGAGCATTAAGAGCTGCAGTGTTTACAGGGCATATATAAAGAATATTCTGCCTAGACATAAATAAAGTTTGAAGCAGCATCAGTAGATGCAGCTGCAGGTTAAGGTTCCAAATGAACCAACAGGAGATTTTTTCGTGTCCTAAACTTATCTGAAGAGGAGGCACTTGCTGTGCCTGTGCTAATCTCTTAACACTTATTATTCCCTCTTTAGTATTCTCTTCTTCAGGTGTCTAGTACAAGACATGAGGCATTATAACCTACCTCCCCTACAACACGTCCCCTGTGTCTTTGAAAGTAAAGCCCTGGTTACAAAAGGCTGAAGATCACCTCCGACAGACATCTAGGGATCACCTGAGTTTCAACTGCTACACAGTTTAACCTTTCGTTAAAGACCAGTCTGTGAGAAGAAGCATTACTTTTTTTTCCCCCCGAATCCCATGGGTCGTTTCTGAAGAAAAATTCCACTGTTCATGTGTAAGTAGAAAACATGAACCAGAAAATGATAGTTTTGGGAAACAGAATGACTTTATATTTTCTAACAGAATTGAAGCTATTTAAGAAGCACAAAAAAAAAAAGTTTTGTGTTAATAAAATGGATATGTTCACAATCCATATATTTTAATTTAAATTAATTTTATTGTAGCTGAGTGGGATGAAAATTTTAAAAGCCTCTCAGCTTTACCAGTGGTGGTGTTTCATTTTACCACTGTTTGTAATTATCTATTTACACTAACATAACAAATGTGGTGCCTCCAGCAAAAAGCTAAAGGTTGATGAGAAACAGAGTGAAAAGCACCTAAATGTTAGACTACTCAGCAAGGTTTCCAAGTTTGTTAAAATTAATACAAGCTATCATTAGAGTAGTCTAAATTTCAGGGCTTCATAAATAGGAAAAACAAAGCATTAATTTTTTTGTAGCTTTCAGCTTGACTTTTATGGGGTTTCATCTTCCTCTAACAAATCAGGATGCATAACAGCTCATAAAGCTTCCAGTATAGGCCAACAGCATAATAATTCACTATGTGCATCCTGAGCCACTTACAACTTGAATGCGTCCGGAATGATTGAAAAAATATATCTTGTAATTACATAAAATACAACAACCAAGAACAAAGAATTCTCTCTCTCTGTTCTGCTGTGAAGGTGGATACCTCTTCAATACTTTGCCTGCTTCATTGACAGACCCAGTCTTGGCAGAGCAAAATAAAAAAGTTTCTTCACTTCTGTCTGCTAAGTCCCACATGTACTGAAGAACAGTAGGGTTCCTTCTGGCTGGTGGTTGATGTTTTCTAAGACAAAATGAAACCTCAAAGTACAACTTTATAATTTATGCAGCAAAAAGCATGGCAAAGTGCTTCAGACTGAGTACTGAGGCTGCTTCAGAAAATGACATTGTGGGAGAATTAGTGCCAACTAACTTCAAATTCTGAAAGTTTATTCAAAATGAATGAATGCATTACTTAGCATATGATTTTATCAGGATAGAAGGTAATTCCCACAATGTTTTAAGTCATTCACAGCCTTGATCACTTGCAGTGAAGCTTTCTGCGTGTGCCAAGCAATTAAAAGACTTGGGAATATCAAAGTGGGTGAAATAATTCTTTGGTAAAACACTGAGTTACTCAAGTATTATTTTAAAAACATTTGAAATTCTAAATGATTAATTTATTCAGAGAATCATAGATCATTTCTTAATACAAGTTCTATGCAGGAAGGCATACATCCCTTACTCAGATGCCTATATTACAATCAAATCTTATTGCACTAATAAATATTTAACTGACCTGACTCACAAGAATATGTAAAAAATCATGGAAAATTAAGCCAAAGTAAACATCTGGCTACAATTCCAGAGGCAAACATAGACTATGTCTTTTTATATAATCAATTGTCAAGAGCTATTAAAAGCCCCTGGTCCAACTAGGGACTGTTGAACAGAGAAAGAAAATATTTGGCCTACATAGATCTGAAGGTATTTTAGGCTCTTTGCTGATGTGAGGGTTTGACAAAGAAATATATACATAGAAAACTGAAAGCATATAGCTGTAAAAAAACCCTCATAATAGTTTTAACATCCACATAATATTTGTAATATGTGCTGTCCAGATATCAGGACTTCTTTTTTTTAATGAAAGGTGCCAGATTCTAAAACAAAGCAAGAAAGATGGCTTTGGTTTCTTCTGAAGTGCTAGAAATACCTAGAAAAATGAGTGTTATCACCTTTTTTATACATAAAATGAAATATTTAGAAGCAGAAAAAGCATCAGATTAATCCAAAATTAAATTTTTTGGTGACAATCTGAGAACTCCCATGCAAGTCAGCAGCACTTCTCTGCCCTGGAACTGTAACATCAGATCACTAATTTTTTCATGTTCAAAGCCACTGTTTCTAAAAAGCATAAAGGAAACTAAATATTCTTTCTTTTCTTTCAGGTATGAAAGGTATGTTAGAGGAACTGCAAACATGAATTGAAAAGTCAGCTTACTTTTACTGGCATTTTACAAGGTTGCAGCAGATAAAATAGGATCTAATCTTTCTCTCTTTGGAGACAAACATCAATAGTTTTCATTACCTAGAGCTTTTCCAAGTGGGATCTTTTTCTTCTTTTCCATTACTTGAAGACGAATTTTTCCACATGCTTTATGCATGTGTATTTATCCCTAAAAATATTCAGAGGCCATCTGGAAACAGAATCAATCTCAGTAGAACAGAGGCATCAAACAGAGTAACCAAAGTCCAGATAAGTGTTCCTTACTGGTAAGTGTTTCATCCTGAATCAGTCAGTGACTCAAAATTTGTGCCACCTTCTGCTCAGCTGTGTGTTATGATGTAACCATTCATCAAGGAGGAAATCCATAAATTCATGCAATACCCACAAAATGGAATTTTAATAACAGATTATGAGAACTGTGAGAGATTCTGCCAGCATATTCCTGCAAAGATTTATACTTCTCTGACAACAAGTATGACTGAGACTCAAGGGTGCAACCTGTGAGAAAAAGTCCTGTCTCCCTGGTTGAGGATGACAGTAGGGCCAGTAAGTTTAACTTGTTACTCAAATTGGACTTATTAGTATGGAATTCCTTCTTCTCTAGCCTGTAGAACAAAGATAAGTGGCCGACAAAGCTATGAGGTACAAAGTTTAACAGTGAAACAAAAAAATAATAATGAGGAATAAAGTATGCCATTTCCACTATAATGAAGTCCATTTGGTTTCAGCTTTAGAAGCAAGCTATTTTAGGCTCTCTAGCGATGCAAGGATTCAACAGACAATGAAATATATATTAAAAAACTGAAAGCAAATATGTGTAAAAATGTCCATAATATTTCACTCACTGATATGCTTTAATCCTGGCAAGGATTATGGAAAGGATTTACAATTTAAAATTTAATATCACATTGCCTTAGAAAACCTCTGATTTTTGCTTTGGTGTATGTAAGTAATTCTAAAAAACCTCACAACACCAATCACTACCAAGTTTTCTGATTTTATATCAAAATGAAACTGGAAGATTCTGCCTGTCCTCAAACTGTCTTATCGATGGTTTCTCAGGGTCTGCTCTCTGCACTGCTGCTCCCTGCTGACAGCCTGCCAGGGGTCATGGCCTCCTGCCACCAAAGTCCCACCTGAAGCAGGAGTGTCCATCTCCTCCACAAGCAGAGCAAGGGGAAAACCTTGTCCAAACCCCAGTCCTGGGCCTGCCCCTTTGACCAGTCTTTGGTCACAGTCCCTGAAAAGCAGCTCTTGTTTTGACAGGGTGCTGAAATGAATAAGAAATCATGCCCTGGTCATGGTTTGAAGGTTAAAGAAGCTGGAGCGTTTCTTCCAGCACAGAAATACCAAGTGCCTCGAGAGGTGAAGGCAATAGCTGACATGAGTTTCTGTGGAGTGCCATCTTCTCGAACTGTCAGGCACTGGCTTTATTCACAAATCTGTGAAACCTCTAAGAATGCTACAGGCAAAAATCCTTCCCCTGTGGTGCATCTCCGACATCCTCTTCTCAAGAGCTTTAAAATCTAGGCTTTACAGTCTTTTCTCATTAATTTTGAATAGCAGAGCATACAGGGAGAATTCAGTCTACCTTGTCACTGCCCAATAAATGAAATTCACAGAAAAAACACCACAGATCCCAAAGTCCCCAGACAACAAAGTGTTACAATCTGACTTTTCTTTCATTTGAGAAGATGTGGTTATATGTGAAATAAAGACCAGCAATGATCAGTACCACAAGATTTTTGTGTCAGTTTTGCTGAATTTGAGTATATTGTAAACTTAGGACGAAATGCTGCTTCAACTTTGTCTGGCATCAATACAGCTTTAATGAATCTGACCCTCTAATTCTCAGCTCTCAAAGCCACCAGCTCTGGTGCAATAAACTGACACATTGTTTAGCATACATTTTTTAAATCTCATTTAATTTTATAGTAGATTTTTTGTCTTGAAACCTTACACTTTTATTGCGCAATTAAGCTGCGTTCTCAGTCAGGGGGAAGAAATGCTCATAAAATAGAAATAAGCTAAGCAGTAATTTCTAGACAGAAGTTGCATTTTTATTTCCTCCATCGTAATAGGAACAAGTATTTGCTTTGTAAAATAAGATGCAGAGCCTTCTGAAGAGCTGAAAATGACAATTGATTTGTTTAATTTTTTTTTTCCTAAAATGAGATGAAGGTCAGAGTTCTTGGAATAACAAACTGCTTCTGGTATACTGGCATTACCACATCAGTCAAATAAAGTTAACAAGAGTTGTTGCAATATGTTCTGCAACCGTTTTGCTGACTGATGGCTGTTTTCAATGCATCAATTTTTTTTCCCAGAAAACACCTTTATTTTAACGCAAACATTTTAAAGGTATCCTTGTTGCTGTCGTCAAACTAGTAAAATCCTCTACCTGTTGTAAACAGTTCTGATTTTAAAGCAAGATTACTGGAGACCTCTTTTTGATGGCTCAGTGACTACTAGTGAATTTTTTAGATGAGGTTTAAAAGCATAAAACATTATGTACAGTACCTAAGTATGTCTTCGACTATAATAATTACAAAATTAGGTTTTAATAAATGTGAATTTGAAAGCGATTTCTATTTCTAAGACAGTATCAGTGGTTTTTATTTCACTTATCACCTGCATTCTTTTTAAGTTACTCTGGTAGCTTGTAAAGTATGTTTCTATCCACCATGAGTAAGAAGGAAAAAATGTACACTTAAAATAACCACACAAAACTGCCTAAAATATTGAAACCTCCATCATTATGTAATTCATCTGAAAAAAATATTAAACTATAAAACTGTATACTGCTAATCTCTGAAGAAGTTCTTTCTTTTTTCACTGTTAATTAAATGTCACTGAACAAATAAAACAAATCAACAATATGTCTTCTAGAAAATACTTTGTTAAAAGATCTCTATATCTATATCTATATTTTGAATACCCACCTACTTAAGTTACATGTTCAATGAATGCAAATACTTTAAAAATAATGTGGGTAGAGAAGACATCCATGCAGAAGCAGAGTAGGCAGAAGTATATGACAAGCTGTTTTAAGATGCAATAACGAACAGCTTTATGAATATACGTACAGTTCTGGTGTCCCCAACATGAGAAGGACATGGAACAGTTGGAGCAAGTCCAGAAGAGGCAATGAAGTTGATAAGAGGATTAGAGCAGCTTTGCTATGAAGACAGGCTGAGAGAGTTGGGGTTGTTGCACCTGGAGAAGAGAAGGTTGGGTGGAGACCTCATAGCAACCTTCCAGTGTCTGAAGGAACCCAGCTAGGGACTCTTCACAAGGAACTGTAGTGATGTTAAAGACAGGAAAGTTAGGCTAGACATACAGAAGAAATTTACTGTGAGGGTGGTGAGACGCTGGAACAGGTTGCCCAGGGAGATTGAGGTGATACCAAAATTGGCTGGATAGAAACTTTCTAACACATCTTTGAGAATCATAAAGCAGGCATTCTTTATTACAGTGGGCTGGTCACTTAGGGGATCCTTTCTCCATTCATGAGTGACAAGTGTTGCAACAGAATTTTTATCATACACATTGATTACTTATTCACTAGCTACCCCACTTCCTTGACTTTATTTGACATATTCACACTCGTAAGACAGAAGTCCTTATGTAGTTCTTTGGGGGTCTGTCTTCAACCTCTGATGTCCTTTTCAGGTGGCTATTCCTCAATCCATGCATTTGAGTGAGCTCAAAATTGTCGTTCTGCATACCTTCTGCTTTGTCAGCCTTGCAGGACTGAGCCGGCATCCTGCTTGAATTTTGCATGATTTCTGTTTGCCTAAGCTGCATCCTTTATTTATTTCTCCAAAGCTGCGCTGTTGTGTTCTACTGTCCTTGATAAGAGTAGAGGTTGTTCTGTTCTACTATCCTTATCAAATGAGTAAAATGCTGTTGTGTTCTACTGTCCTTATCAGTGGATGCTCCATCCCTGGAAGTGTTCAAGGCCAGGTTGGATGGGGCTCTGAGCAAGCTGGTATAGTGGGAGGTGCCCCTACCCATGGCAATGAGGTTGGAATTTGATGATCTTCAAGGTCCCTTCCAACACAAACTGTTCTATGATTCTGTGCTTAAAAATTGGTTGAGGCCTGATTGCCAGCAGAGATGTGCTTTGGTATCCAGAAGAATCCTGGCACCAATAGCATAGCAATAATAGTATGTCGTGCTCTTTAATCTTCATGTACACGTTATGCAAATGAATTATTATTTCAATAATGCAACTTTCTCTGGGATTGTAATCATAGTCCTTTCTAAAGGAAGAGTCCTACTGATTTCAGTCCCTATCTGAAAAGCAAGGCCACGTGAAGCTGCTGCACCACTTGAAAGACATTCCATTATATTAATTCTTCTGAAGCATGATGAGTAGAAGTCACAAGAAGGTGCTTTTATTTGCTGTTATACCCTAGTTTACAGCAGACTGAAAATTTTCTGACTACCTAAACACTTTTTAACAACAGAGACGGATTTTATTAAATCAAAATGTATCAGCAAAATCTATCTACTTCACTGACATATAGGAAAAAAAAATTCAAGAAGTTTCTTTGAAATATAACGATATCCTTCATTTTGAATATTACATTAATTGATGAAATTGACATGTTTTACTATGCCATACTAAATAGGAGTGCTATTTGCAGTAATGCTATTGTTTGCAGTGTTCCAGTAACATCAAAACTAAGCACTTAAATCTCAAGAACAGGTTTTTTTCCTAGTATATACTAAATACTCTGCACTAATCATTTTGGAAGGATCATTTTGAATACTTTTCCAAAGATATTTTGGCTGCATGTTCCAACTTAAAAAAAAAAAAATCAAAATCACTATACTTATTTCTGTTGAAATAAACATTCCAAATTTTGACCAGTCTCAACTGGAGTCATGCTCCAGTTCATGCTTCATACCTTTTACAGAGCACAGCATTGCACTATGTGGAAAACTGAGGACTTATAACACTGAACTCTAATGACTCTTAGATCAATAAAGCGCTGTGACATTCTGTACTCCCAGGTGAAAGGAAAATTGAGCTGGCAATTGACATCTCGGATCTGCCAGCTCCCTACATTCACAGAGACATTATTATTTAGTCTGGTTGAAAGTAATATTCTAATATAACCAAAGGTCAGGGTTGAGTAATAAATCTGAAGCTAGAGTCAGTTTATCATAATACTGTCATGTAAAAGTCACAATGTGTAAGTAAAGGTCAATTTTAGCAAGTCATATTCAAGTATTTTTCCTGTGGGGTATGGTAAAAAAATCCTCTTCTGTGTTATGCGATAAGTAAATACTGAAAGGTATAACAACCGCTAAATAACTTATTAAAATTATCTAGTTTTAATCCTGTTGTGTATCATATTTTTAGATTGCACCACCATTCCAGATTATTGTTTTAGTTTTTCAGCACATCCCCAAGTTAACTTTACCATACATTCTCCTCAACTTATAACCAGAAAGATTATTAGCTCATTCTACAGGTGTTTCTGTGGGCTTCCAAGGTTTTCTTGCTTTTTGTTTCACTGAAGACATTGAATATTGTCCTACCATTTAGGAAGAGCTTCACTTAGTAAGCAAGCTGAAGAAACACTATGTGCCTTGCCGTGATTGTTTTTTGTAAACTTTAAACTGATGTAAAGGTACTGCTGCAGCAAAGGTACTTTCTGTGAGCAAAGTCTAATGATCTAAAAGCAGCACTCTAGTCAAGCAGCTGAAAATACAAAAGCATTCACATGCCATTTCTCCTTAGGACAGCACATTTCAGCTGGAAACCTCTTCTGTGAATCAAGAATTGCTATCCAAAGCTACGGTCTTGAGAAAATAACATAAATGTGGGAGCTGTTTTACACTGAAAAATAGTGTGAGTGTTACTGTTTGAATATTACATCTTGACAAGAATTAAAAATAAGATCCCGTAACATAAAATGTAGCCTCATGCTCTGTAATAGAATGCAATTGAATCATTATAGTGGTTGGGTCAAGAAATATGCAAGACCTGTGAGTAATTAGTGTGTAAACTACCAATAAGCAGTAAAAAAACCAAACCAACAAACAAAAAACAAACAAACAAACAAAAACAACAACAACAAAAAAACCCCAAACAAACAAAAAACACACAAAAAACCCCCAAAACCCTTGTAGGACAGAGATTATAGTCAATGTCCATTCTGGACTTCTTAAAAATTGTATTTATTATCAGAGGTCCACTGAACTCTTCCACTGCTGTAGATAGTTCTATCATAGTTGCCATTATCAAACCTTTTATAAATCATTACTGTTCACCAGCTTTTTTCCTTCCCTCTTCCTATCCCTTACCAGAGTATTTATTATAGAGATGGCAGACATCAACAAAAATTCAGTGTATGAAGATTATATCCGCTCCAATCTGTTATTGGAGCAGAATGTTCCAGCAGAACTGTTAATCTGGAGCAGAAGAGGTTGTGCAATTTTTTTTTTTTTTTATTATGGCACATTTTCTTACACAGAAGAAACTTCTAGAACTCTGCCTTTTCACTTTCACTAATGTAATCATAGTAACATTTTCTTCCTAATCATATATAACTTTTACACTATTTTCAATTATTTAATTATTTAAATTGAGCTGCATACATCTACCCAAACTCCTAACTTTTTTGTGCAACATCTGCTAGGGGTACTCATAAAAACAAGCAAGAGTCAATACCGTCTGTTGTCTTTGCTTCCCTCCCTGTCTCGCCATCAGGTATTTGTACACATGGATAAGCCTGAGCCTTTTTTCTCCAGGCTGAACAGTCCTAGCTCTCTCAGCATTGCCTCATATGAAAGGTGCTGCAAGCCCTTCATCATCTTCATATGCTTTGCTAGACTGGCTTCAATTTGTCCTAGTGAGGAGCCCAGACCTAGACAGAGCACTCCAGACGTGTGTCACCAGTAAGGGGGAGAGGAATCATCTATGTTTTCAAGATCATTATTTTACCCATAAAAACTAGGAAAACCTTTTTAAAAGGGAATTTTCTTTTTGATATCTTTCCGATATCCTTATATTAGTGCATAACATATTGTTTTGTGCTTCTTGGCAATTTATTCAAGACACATTATTAAAGAACTATTACTTAGAAAGATGCTAGTTCCCCTTGGAATTTCTAGAACTAGCTAAGAATTTTGTGTGCATGTTTATTAATCCTGTATTTCTTGTCCCTACAATTTGCTAAATACTTTACCTCCCATGATATCTGTATTTTACTTACTACATCCTGGTTTTGCACAGGATGCTTTCCCCATTCTTTTCCCTCACATACATTTGCTACTCTGAAATCTTTACATGAACTAAATATTTTTCACACTTTTCAATCATTAAAGTAGTCTCAGGCATGAACAGTAGTAAAGGAAAAAAGATTAACACAAGTTTTATAACAAGTTGTTACAATCCATATTTCAACCATAACTTTTGGATGAAATATGCTAAACTTCTGCATACCATATCATATTTTTATTCCTTTACAATTCCTGGTTTCAGACATAATCAGGACCAATTTAGACATAAACATAGACTTAGTGGGGAAAAATAAAACATTAATGGGGAAATAAAAGCCATCACACAAATCAAAGAAAATACAAATATGAAGAAAAGTTATAGTTACACTTGATGCTCTCTGGTGTGTTTGTATTTAATATTTCTTATGGTTAAACAAGAAACAGCTATTCAGACAGCTCTAAATATTCTGTGAAGTAATCTTAGAATTTATGGGTACCTGCTAGTTACAGGTACATAGTATTTGGAATATAATGGCTTGGCTTTAGCTTATTGCCATGCTAACCACTGCAGGCTCCATTACCTTTCAAGTACCTATCATAAATGCTGCCATTAGCTATAGCCTTCCTCATGTGATGCTGTTCCTAATTTTTCCAGATTCAACAATTATATCACTGATCTTCATAATTTCACCTGCCTTACCTGATGAAAAGGTACCTTTGATTCTAACTAGATCAAGCTAATTTTGGTCTTGCTTTCATTCTAATTCCTTTTATAACTAAATTGCTTTTGGTTCATATTTTGACAGAACTCAACTAGAATGCCAAATTCTTCCTTTCTTTCAAGTGAAGGGCATTGAATCGGGTTAAATGTGGGAATACAAGCTTCCTAATTATGTATGTTACCACTCTGCAGAACCATTAATCTTTTAAAAATAACACACTTGTGCTTCAGAAGGGACTGAATGGGTTGTTGGCTCTCAGTAGAAAACATGAACAGTAATGCAAATGCACAATCACTGTTGCAGGGGGAACTTTGGAATGATTTGGGCTTCAAGCTTACTCATTTGTGAGCAAGACCCAGCTACTACTGCTGAAGAGCATGAACTAGAGCTGTCATTACTTACTCATTATATTTTATAGAGCTAGGAATCATTAGGAATCAAGGATGTGAGTGCTGAAAAATTGAGGGTTTATTTGTATCAAATTCTTACTGTTATGCCTCTTTACAATTTAGTATTATTTAAATTTGTTCAAAATTATTCAAGTATATTTTATATTTATGAATGCTTCCTTGTATGTCAGTATCACAAAGGTAACTTTCATCCTATTCCCTTCTCACAATTATCCACCTCTAAGGCATTCCTTAAAATCTAATTTATCTCTGATTCTCAACAAGCGTTTTAAGACTATTCACCCTTTCCAAATATCCTCTGCCTTCAGTAATCAATAGCAAGCTTATGCTGTTTGAGATTAGCCCCTTAAAGGGTTGATTTGGATAGCTGAAGGTCTTCTATATAACTATAAAGGATAAAGGATTTAGCAGTTCTCCTCCATTGTTTTAGCTTCAGGTGATCTTTAGTTAGTCACCTATGGGCACTATTACAAGGGAAATGGAATTTCTTAAATACAGCAAGGTGGTTCTAGAAATGTTACTTTAGGTTACCTAAGCCTGGATAGACATATAATAAAAAAAAATTAGTAAGGTAATAAAATACCACATAATGTAGACTTATAGATACATTTCTTAATTTTCAAAAGGGATAAACTTGGCCATTGTGTGCTAGTTAATATTGGCATAAGAAAGAGAAGCTAAAGTGACTTAACTAATTTTTAAAAAAAACTATTGGGAAATACATAAAAGTAGAATTGGAGTGTAATTTAGTCTAGCATTCAAGGATGTTATTTATAAGAATAGGAGAAAAGGAGGGATGAAATACCTCCAGTGTGAAGGGAGGTTGAGATAATTGGGGTTGTTCAACCTGCAGAAGAAAGCTGGAGAGGGATTTTTGACATGGGCAGGTACTGACAGGACAAGGAGGAATAGCCTTAAACTGACAGTGGGCAGGTTTAGATTAGATATTTGGAAGAAACTCTTTAGTGTGAGGTAGTGAGGTTCCAGAACCACTTGCCCAGAGAAGTGGATGCCCCATCCCTGGAAATGTTGAAGGCCGGGTTGGATGGAGCTTTGAGCAACCTGGCCTAGTGGAAGGGGTCCCTGTCCATGTTGGGGACACTGGGACAAGACAATCTTTATGGTCCCTTCCAATCCAAACCATTCTATGAAAAGATGACTCACAGTAATTTGGATAATGATTTACATAGTGTCATCGTTGTAATTTTAATGCAACAAGGTAAAAATAAATCCAAGACAGAGTACCATACCAATTAGTAGAAAGAAAACTCTCTCCTGGATCAAACCAGGACATGTGTGGTTTTGACACCAGTGCTCCAAGACCCTCAAAATTGTAATATTTTTAATGTGATGGGACATTTTCTTCTCTTCCACAGACCACCTGGACAAGTGGTAGGTCTTTCTGAGGAGTGTGGAATCGCCTACTGCCTTTCATACTGCTGACC
>WEIT01036354.1:13954-25102 GCA_013389985.1 Dryoscopus gambensis | reverse complement strand
AGGTAACTTTCATCCTATTCCCTTCTCACAATTATCCACCTCTAAGGCATTCCTTAAAATCTAATTTATCTCTGATTCTCAACAAGCGTTTTAAGACTATTCACCCTTTCCAAATATCCTCTGCCTTCAGTAATCAATAGCAAGCTTATGCTGTTTGAGATTAGCCCCTTAAAGGGTTGATTTGGATGGCTGAAGGTCTTCTATATAACTATAAAGGATAAAGGATTTAGCAGTTCTCCTCCATTGTTTTAGCTTCAGGTGATCTTTAGTTAGTCACCTATGGGCACTATTACAAGGGAAATGGAATTTCTTAAATACAGCAAGGTGGTTCTAGAAATGTTACTTTAGGTTACCTAAGCCTGGATAGACATATAATAAAAAAAAATTAGTAAGGTAATAAAATACCACATAATGTAGACTTATAGATACATTTCTTAATTTTCAAAAGGGATAAACTTGGCCATTGTGTGCTAGTTAATATTGGCATAAGAAAGAGAAGCTAAAGTGACTTAACTAATTTTTAAAAAAAACTATTGGGAAATACATAAAAGTAGAATTGGAGTGTAATTTAGTCTAGCATTCAAGGATGTTATTTATAAGAATAGGAGAAAAGGAGGGATGAAATACCTCCAGTGTGAAGGGAGGTTGAGATAATTGGGGTTGTTCAACCTGCAGAAGAAAGCTGGAGAGGGATTTTTGACATGGGCAGGTACTGATAGGACAAGGAGGAATAGCCTTAAACTGACAGTGGGCAGGTTTAGATTAGATATTTGGAAGAAACTCTTTAGTGTGAGGTAGTGAGGTTCCAGAACCACTTGCCCAGAGAAGTGGATGCCCCATCCCTGGAAATGTTGAAGGCCGGGTTGGATGGAGCTTTGAGCAACCTGGCCTAGTGGAAGGGGTCCCTGTCCATGTTGGGGGCACTGGGACAAGACAATCTTTATGGTCCCTTCCAATCCAAACCATTCTATGAAAAGATGACTCAAAGTAATTTGGATAATGATTTACATAGTGTCATCGTTGTAATTTTAATGCAACAAGGTAAAAATAAATCCAAGACAGAGTACCATACCAATTAGTAGAAAGAAAACTCTCTCCTGGATCAAACCAGGACATGTGTGGTTTTGACACCAGTGCTCCAAGACCCTCAAAATTGTAATATTTTTAATGTGATGGGACATTTTCTTCTCTTCCACAGACCACCTGGACAAGTGGTAGGTCTTTCTGAGGAGTGTGGAATCGCCTACTGCCTTTCATACTGCTGACCATGGTATCAAGGATTGAATAGTATTGCACTATATTTTTAAATCTGGAAGTGTAAGTGGAATTTTATGGTTCTAAATTTAATGCTCTTGGTCTCAAGTTCCACTAGCACTGCAAGATAAAACATCATTTTTATAACTTGAAATTTGGGACTCATTTTAGGTGTAACCATTTAGTTCTATTTGTAGAAGAATACTATGATTACCTATAAAGCCCAACATATTTGCATATTTTCCCCTTCACACTTCAAAGAATGTAGTGATTTAATTTTATAGCCTTACTTATAAGTAGGTTTTTCATTGAAGCCTGTGAATGGGCATGGTAAGAGAGCAAAACAAGACCCAAAAAATTACTTAACTGTATTTAGGAAGTTCATAACATAAAGAAAAACTTTTTTTTTCCCCAAACTGATCCTGAAAATACGAGCTAATTCTTAATGCACCTATTTGACAAGTACTGCATGGCTGTTCTGGCAGGCTTACAGAACACTTCTAAACGGAGAGGAAGGTGGGACTGGAAAGAAAGCTCATTAATTAGCATTTTTAGTATCTCAGATGCAAAGGACAGCACAGACTTGTAAACAGCATTACTACAGTATCCCTAGAGCAAAACAAGATGTGGAAGAAAAAGGGGTAAGCTAGGTTCCTTCTGCACAAACTTTGTTAAGGGAATAAGCCAAATGACAGTACACAAAAATCAAGTCAAACTACTTTCTCTTATGAATGTTCACTCCACTCATTAAACATGAAAATTTAGGAGTTGTGCATGTTAAAAACCAGGTTACAGCATAGCAGTTGCCCTAAGCCCCACTCCAGGCACCTATATTAATAGCAGAACGACATCGAGTTTCATCCAGAGCAGCCACACTGTTCCACCTGAGCACAGGCTGACTTACAGATCTTATCACCCTTTGCAAACCCAGTACTGGAACCCCTCCAGGGTTTGAGATTTTCTGCATGACATCGATCATTTGATGTTGCTGCAGGGACAGAAGAAATATACAGTGGCAAGCTTTGGCTAGTTATACCTCTGCCTGGCTTTTACAAACAGGAAGGCTTTTTGGCTCCTGCACACAAATCTTCCCCTATAGCATTGTAAGCACAATTTTGTATTCCAACAGCTTGAGCACAAGACAAAATTGGGAGTAAAACACAGCTCTGTACAGACTTCACACAAGTATCAGAGTTTTATCTTACAGAGGCGACTTGATTTTTCCTGTAATTTATTAGGTAAATTAATTTTTTTGTTGTTGTAAGAACTCCCTCATTGTTTCCAGTAAGAAAAATGAAATATTCCTGGATATGAGTAACTGACACTGCATATGATCTAGGCTCTTTCAAGGCATAAAAATATTTTACAGATATACTTAAACCCTTGTTGAATGTATCATGCCCCCTAATGTAAACATTAAAACTAAAGACTTAATATCTCTCTTACAACTTATCAGAAAAGGTAGTAGAGTAGCTGCTCTTGACCTTTTGCTCTCAACATGTAAAAGATGAATTTTCACATTATTAAAAGTAAGACATCTCAGTGTAAATGCTTCAGAGTGTCTATGTTGTGACCATAAATTTGCAATTGTAGTACTCCTCCAGGAGTTTATCTACGAAGTTATGTAGGTATAGAATACTGTATAGACACTGGGTGTTATGTCCACTATGTATTGCTATATCCATAACTAATCACGTGTTATGCACACATAGTGCCAGTGTCTATACAGCATATATACTCTTATAGAGAGAAATACTATGAATAAGAATGGTCTCATACCGACTTGAAAGCTCCCACTCGGTCCTAAAGACCTGTTACCTAGTGTCAGGTTAGACAGCAATGAGAAGTGAGATAATAATGGTAAGATGAAAATGAAAAATAGTAAAAGATGGTACTGGAAGTCCTTTTGGTGTTTTATCAGTGCAATTACTGAAAGTGTGACTATTTATTAAAAGACTGTACAGTATGGAAAAAAATGCTAAATGTTTGAACAGAAAATAACTGAATGCAATTTGGAAATCCTTCATAACGTGTCTACCTTCTAGGCCTTCTTTCTGGAAATGAATGATCCTGTTGATTTTGCAATTATGGCATTAAAACACCTTCAGAAATTACCTCCAGCATTCTTCACATTGTTATATATGCATAGGTCAACACATTCATAATAAGAGAAGTGGAAATTTACAGAGATAAAGAGTGTCTGATAAATGACTGTAGTCTTTCACACAAAATCCAAGAAGAGAGTTGCATGTGAACAAGAGATAAATGAACAAGCTTAGTGGCTTCATTATGGAAGATACTGCTTTGGTTATGCTGCGGCAGCAAGTGTCATCTAACAGATGTTCAACACCAGAAAACTTCAATACTGAGATACTGGACACCAGAACAAAGATATCCTGCTGTCTCTAAGTGATGTCACAGAGAAAATTTACCAAGGCTTCTAACCTTTCACCTATTGTAATCACTAACACTAGGAAGGAAGACATCTGAATCAGGACTTGGCTAAGTTTTCCTGCAGTTCAACTACAAAATTCCAAGTATCAAGCATCAAATTGTCTCAAATTCTATTTTACAACAGTTTAATTACACTGCCTTCTAAAGAAGTTTTTGATCTTACAGTTTCTCACCAGAGGACTGTGCATGATCCCAGTGTTGTAACAGATCTGTTGTGACAGACATCATAGAACTCCCCATTTGGGAGGGTGCTCAGACATTCCCATGTAAACCTGAACTTATGCTAACCATTGAACTCTATGTTTTGTGGGCTTTCCCCACCCCGAAGGATCAGGATGGTGACCAGCACTTTGACTACCAGACATCAATTGTGCAACAATCAAGTCTCATCACTGGATCTCCAGGTGGTGATATTTTTCTATTCTTATGCTTTCTTTCTCTTTCTTTCTTTCTTTTCCTTATACATTTTCTTGAGTGTTGTTTTTAGGCTTTCATATTGCTGTATTTCTATAGATAATAACCAAAATGGCTACATACCTCATTTCCATCGCAATCAAGTTTTTCTGAAATAAAACCGCATATATATATTTACAAACACCAATCATTCAGTGTTGTTTCACTCTAATCTGCCCCAGGGGATTTATTAACAACACTTGAGTTACCCTTGCCTTCAAGGGCAGGTCGTAACATGGGGAAACACATGCAGTTCTCCACTTCTCTTACCTCTGAGGACAGAGTCTTCAAAATAAGTTGCCCTCAGGCAGGGTACACCTGCAGGGAAAAGATGACTCCAACAATAGATATCAGAAATACAATCAGACCTGATGAAATGAAAATATCTAATTTGCATCATCGACCTCCTGATCCAATTTTCTTTGTAACAAACCCTAGAATTCTGATGGAGTTTCTATATAAATTATTTAAAATACCTTGCTTAAAAATAGCATCTCTGAAAACTTCAGTTCTATTGTTTCAGGTGGGTTTTTTAAAGTTTTGTTTGTTTTTTAAAAACACAGCTTGCTCTATAGAACCTAACTTTTAACTGCTTTGATTTATTTGCCAAGGTTTTCTTTAGAATACAGTCTTCTACCCTCAGAGACCTAGTGTGAGAGCCGGGAACCAGCTTCTCATTATACAGAAGAAGCAAGACAAAATTTCACAAAAGGAAAACAATTAGGAAACTGCAGTGGGAGAAGTAAACAGAAGCTGGTAGAAAAATATAATATACTTACAATACATTGTTTGGATCCAGAAAATTTAGACTTTTCACTCAGAACCTATAGACGCTGTATAAGAAAGGGAAAATTGCTAATATTTATAAATTAAATATGAGATGAAATAATGTATATTCTATTATTTACAACAATTAATATACTACTACTTTACTATAGTATTGGTTTGTTTGTTAAATTGAAGATATTTTTAACCATTTACTTTTTTTTTGATCCTTTGGTTCTTACATATATAAAAAGAAATTATCAGCTTTTAAGTAACACTTATCACTCTTTTAAAGATGAGTAGAGAAACGTGTGAGAAGCAAAAATAAGCTTTTAAAAATATCTTTACATTTTCTGTTTTCCGTAAGCCAACAAATTAAGGGAGTAGAAAAACAAATTTGTAGGGAGATAGTAAAGACCTCACAATATAAGTATGTAAAATTTCATTTAATTCTTAGGAGAAACTTTTTGTTTTTTTCTAAATAGAAATCAAACCATTTTTTTCAAAATTATCCCCTGCATATACTGTCCTATGAAACTGCAAAATACATGCCAGAAAATGTTTTTAAAGAAAATTTAGTTTTGGAGGTTTAGATACTTATGAAAATATCTTGCTTACAAAAAAGTACTGTGTTTCATAATAAAAGAATATTCCAATAGTGACAGTTCAAGTTGTTATGGTAACAACTGTGAAAAGGGTAAACGAGCTTACAAAATTTTTAGGTATTTTTCTCTGTAGAATTTTTACATTCAGCTTTCCCATTAAAATTCTTTTGAACTGATTCTGAGGATAAAGTATGGAACAAAAGAACTACAAAGAGATAGAGTGATCATTGATGTTTTGAAATATAAACACCTATTTTGCTTACACTCTTTATATGTTAACAGGTGTAAAATTGGCATACTCTGAAACAAAAGGGAGAACAAGCTCAGCAAGATACCCTATTAGGCAGATTCCCATTTCATTCTAATTTTAAAATTTGCTCCCCCCTGCCCCCCCCAAAAAAAAAAAAATCAGTCACAGTCAGGCAGTTGTAATAGTGCTTTGACTAACAGCAGTTTTTAGGGCTCATCAGAATTAGCAACTTGGTTGACTCAGATTGTCCTGCAAGCTAAATGTGGTGTTGTGTAAACGCAGGAGACAATGCCCGGGACAAATGGGGTTCCCATCTGCCCAGTGCAGTCCCTCCTTGACAGACTGGCTGCCGATGTTTGCCCAGACCAGGGCTGGGTGGAGCCACACCTGTAGGGGCTACCAGGATGGTGAGGAAGCAGGCACTGGCAGGATGAGAGAGGGAGGTCGTGCGCTTCTGGACCACACAGGCGTGAGGTTCAGAGCAGTCTAAATGTTGTCTTTTGTCACTGTTTCAACAAAGAGAGAGCAGCTGGAAGACAAGACATTGATGCTTTTGATTCACTGACTGCTTTGTGTTCCTAACCTGATCTTTTGTGTTGCTGACCAATGTGAAACAGGTCTTATTAATGTTGAATATATAGTACTCTGCCAAAAAGAGCAATTCTATTCCTTACTTTGTTGGTTCTCAGCAATGGTTCAATTGACTTTTTGAGCTTCCCAGGAAATAATTTCTATGCTGAGAGTCAATCTGCCAGACACCAAGTGGAAATAAATTGTACTTATGATCCTGAAGCAATAAAACTTCCTGTGACTGTCCAAAAATGCATGAGAAAAGAGAAATGGTAGAAATACTCTGGTTTACACACTGCAGATTTTCAATTGATGGTCACATATTTTGACCTAAGATCATAACTTATTCTGAATAACTTTATGATGTAACCCATCTGGGGCACTTTCAGAGCGGGGAATTCAGTCAAAACTTGGGAGAGCGATAAAATATTTTGCTGAAGATATGTATTAAATTTTACCTTTATTATTTTATTATTCTATAGTTCTTGAAAAAATCATTTTCTAATTTAGTTTCTAATTCAAATTTGGAGAAAAAAAATTGGAGAAACAAGGAATCACTTCTACTTATTGGGCTACTTGTGAGATCTAAGATATTTTTATACAGCTAATTTATATTGGAAAAAATGGGCACTCCAGAAACCAGAGTTTTTGATCATTAAGAGTCCAAAAATTAGGTCTGAGCGGTATTTGCAAATCTGGAGAAAGGTATAAATATATATTCTGACACCTCATCTGAAGTTAAAGAAATTATGGATTAAATGCACTCCTTATGAAAGTCCAGAACCTTAGCTCCATGAAGTAACTTCATTTGGGACCAGAGAATACTTTGAGATGACAGAGCTTATTAAATATCTCTCTGTAATTAGTGCAGTATTTGAAGTATCACCTAGTAAAGTCTCAGACTACTCCAGACACCTCCACTGGAAGGTCATCAGCCACCAGAATAACAGACGCCAAACATAATTTCTGGATTTGCGAAGAGGGAATTCGGTAGACTCATGCATCCAGTGTTGATGCACCTACAATGGGTGTTGCCAGTAGAAAGTAACCTGAATTCCATCACTTGAAATACTAGTCATTCAAAACTAAAAAAAACCCCCAACTAATGTTTTAAAAATCAGGTAACCAATTTGTATGAACAAAGGATAAATTAAAAAAAAAATCCAACACATTATGTCTTTTCCATCCCTATTATTCATGATCCTATGCAGCTGCTATGTGAAGTGTTTAAAAAGTAAACTCTATTTAAATATTCAAAAGTAAAATATTTATACTGTGTGTAAAACTCCTTTTATAGAATAGCAGAAAGTTTTATTATATAATCTCAGCTATTGTATGTGTCACTGTATGTGGCAAGAAATGCTGCTATTTATAAAACCTCCAATAATACTTTATAATTAATACTACAAATAATTAATTTCACTTTTCTGTTTGTAAAGTGTGTGCAGGTAGGAGAGTCTGCAGAGACAGAGGCTTTAAAGACCATTTATAGCTTTCTGTAAACAGAGCAGTCTCAGAAAACAAGTGTCTGTTATTGCTGAATTAATTTTTTAAAAGTGGAATATTTGGAGAGCAGTAGGTATATCCCCAATGCATGGAAAAATAAGTACATTCGGTTACAGATCAGAATAGGCAGCAATTATAGATCTAACTTTTTCTGGTTTAATATCAGAATATTCCTGCAGATGAATTTGCTGTATACATAGAATTTAACAAAAAGTTTCAGAGATGAAACAGTTTTCAACTGGTCCAGAACTGCATGGCTGGAGCCCTTACATAATTCTCTTCTTCAAGATGGCTGTATTGATTATTCCTTTACTGGAGTGAAGCTGCTCCAGTGCAGAGAATGGTCTTAAGACCATTTGTCATAATCCAAGGCTCATTCACTCCTATGGAAAATATTCAGTATCTTTTAGAGAGGCTTAAAATTAGAAAGATAAGTTTTAGGAGAATGATGGTGTGGGACAGCATAAATTCTCTTGCATGATACAAAAAAAGCAAGCATTTTGTCTAGGAATAATTGTGGCACTATTCATTGGAGTACCACTTTCTATACAAGCAGAAATATGAAATTAAATGCAGGAATTTTCTTGGACACATTCTTTTTTTGCTTGTTTTTGTTATTTATTGATCATATTCAATAAAAATTCTACTGAAAAATAATAATATAGAACTAGATCATAAAATAACTATTCAGGTACTAATATTATTTTTCTATTGGCAAAAATGGTAATTTATACCTCTTTTTAAATTTTTTTATTCATTACTTTCTGAAAATGTTCTTCATAGTGTATATTTCATTCTTCCATATGATAGGCCATTGTAATCTGTTCTGTAAATTGCATACTCCATGGATTAATGTTCAGTATATTTAAACCAAATCACAGTTATAATTCTCCTGATAAAACTATATGTATGTGTAAATAAGGCAAAGACCCTATCTACATGAGAATCAAAGACTTTCTATGTAAAGAAGTTAGATATAAGTAAGATTATATTTAATTTTCTTCAGCTCCTGAGATAATCTATGAACTAGTTTGCTATGTGCTGTGCAGCTAAATATTCAGATTATTTATGATCTCTATTATTCCTTTCCTGGTCTATTTTTATGTATACACAGAGTACTTTGTCTCAAACGTGCAAATATATGCAGTGCTATTTTACTGCTCTGAAACCTCTGTTTATATATTCCAAGCTAGCTGGAACTTTTTCAAGAACCTTCGTTATCTTAGACATTTTGAGAATATTTTGAAAGCTTGAATAAATTGCCTAACCACCAAATGCCTAGGGCAGCGAGGCAGTGTCTGAAGACTTAGTGAATTGAATGACTCTTAAATTAGACATTTGCATGGATATTTTTAATTAATCACCATATAAAATGTAGTTAGCATGCACCAGTTATCATTTGAATAGCAGTTGGCAAGTTTTTTATTTTGTGAATTCTTCATAGAGCACAGAGTTCAGGAGAGAAGAGGGAATCCCAGAGGCTGATGTCAGGAATAATCAGAGATGATTTAATTGGCTGTTGCCTAGCATATAACGTGCAGTTTATTTCACTCTTTATTGGTCAGGGGTTTTTTAACTTAGATACAAGTATCCATGCTTGTCATATCTTCCCTTTATTTTAGAACAGTAATGTTCTTGACAAAAAGAAAAAAAAAAACCCTGTAAAACTTGCAGAGAACCTCATTCTTGAGTGGTGTGTGGTTGGATGCTGACTGCAAAGGCAGCAGGTAGTACAGGTGAAGGGCCCCTACTGTCTTCAGTGAACATTTGTTTGTGCCGATATGAATGAAAGTTCCTAACGCTGCTTTCAAGTGGATTGAAGAACACACAAGAAGAGCTGTAAGGCAGGGAGCATCCCTAGATGACCTGGGAAGCCAGTTCCTTCTGTCTGGAAGCAGCCAGCCCTTAGCTAGGATTCAAAGGTACAGATCCTTCCTGACAAACAAAGGAGTCAATATCAAAAGCTGGCGCACACCCCCAGCATCTCCTAAGAGAACTGCAGCTCTCACTGCCATGCTGCCCAGAGCTGGTAAGGACCTTCAGAATCATACAGATGCACTTTCAAAGACCACACAGACCATTATCTGTGCATGCTTGAACAAGCCCATCCCCTACAGTTACAAGGGATGGTCGTCTGGTCCTGCAGCACACTGATTGTCTGGGCTCATTAACATCCGTTCCTGATGACATGTCTCAAAAAGGCACTTGGTATTTGTCCTGGAACTGGGAAAGTCTGGAATAATGCAAAGTGATTTCTGACAGACTGTGTTCCATTCCAACTACCTCTGTAGACATACAGATAAGACCACACTTAACATCTACAGGCTCAGCCTTATACTCTGGCCAAGACAGATTACTGCAACAGAACAAAGTGAAAAATGTCTCGGGGCTTTGCTTTCCTTCAGCTAAGTACACAAATCTGTTAAAGGTGACTTGAGCACTAATTTTAAGTCGATCATGTTTTCAGAAGAGCAGCTAGAGCAAATGAACTCAAATTAAAAAGTCAGGATAAGCTGACAGCATTCCCTCGCACCTAGGACCCTTTTCCCTGTGAGTCACACAGCAACAGAGAGACTGCATCCTTCATGCCATGTGTGCGCTGCACACAAGAGGGTGCTCCTAAAATTTCATTTCCAATGCAAAGAATTTTATCTATTCCAATAGAAAGGATCCACCTGATTTGAGGATGAGTTAATTACTACATTGCGTTTGAACACTGTCCAAATTCTAGAAATAAACTGAAAAAGCTTTCTGAAAGCTTTTTTAAGCCCAACTCAGTCTATTATTCACTGCACTCAAGCAATAAAGAATTATTACTCTTTTGGGTTTATACCACTCCTACTTAAGCTTTAGAATCTTGATTTAAAATAAGACTTCAGCATCTGAAGCACAACTTAGAAGATAGAGACTTATTTCAGAATTTAGAGTTCTAGAAGTCCCTGTTTATCTACTTCAGCACACTTAAAACGCTTCAAATTGTCATTGTTGCCTCCACTCCTTTATCCCAATAGGTTCCCAAGAGCTGAAAGTTTTTCTTCAGTGTATTTGCACAAAAACCTCAGTCCTGACAGTGCTGAGTAGACAGATCATACAAACTCCCTCCTAAACCTAATACCATATAAAAAAAATGTTGTTTTTTTCCCCCGCCCCTGTGATTCTTACCACTTGAAAGTGTTCATACAATGCCTTCAGAATACAGCTACCCATAAAGTCAAGTTACTAGAGGTGTCTTAATTCTTCTAAAAATTGCTTGGAAAAATATTTATCAAGAACTTTCATCCAGTAACTCAG
>WEIT01036354.1:2201-13938 GCA_013389985.1 Dryoscopus gambensis | reverse complement strand
TAGAGCATCTAAAAATAGAACAACAACAACAACAAAAAAAGTGTACAACTTTGGAAGAAAAAGAAAAAAACCTTACCTGTACAGGGAAGCTCTAGGTGGCAAGACTATTTATATATTTTCACGAAACCTTAACTGGGTAAGATATGTAAAATACTACATACTAGACTTCTCACAGTAATCAACTGCAATTGATATCACAGAACTGCAATTACTGGGTTGTTTGGTTCATCCCTCTCCCTTTCCCTGTCTTTAGTGTTTCTTTTTAAAGGAAAATTGTCAGCTAAATGCTCCACATTAGAGTTCCAAAGTAGAGAAAATTAAAACTTTGAGCCTACTCTGGTAGGTAGGTCTGCTAGGTATGCTGTGGAGAGGGAATGGACATAATATACATCTCTATACTGAAAAGTTCCTCTCAGGTTTTGGTTTCCACTCAGGAGATCAATGACTTAAAAGCAAGGCACTAACAGTATTTTGTAGCAATACATAACTCTCTTTTTTGATTTAGCCCTAGTTGTTTGAAAGTTTGCTATATTCACAACCATACAAGTTAAAAATAAAATCCCTCCATAATAGTATCTAGCTAAATCAAATAGAATAAATCAAATAGTCTAACCTTGAAAACTGCTTGCTCCTAATCACCTTTTTCCCCAGGAGACTCACCTACACAAAGCATCGTGCTCCAAGCAGGAGAGAATGACTAATACCTCACCCAAAGCTTGCTGTCAGGAAATGTTTTCCCTGAACGTGCACCCTTCTAGCAGGGAAGTGCTTCAGACTAACCTTTTCCATTTCCTTATTTTTGCCCAGTGGGAGTCTTTCCCAATTTTTTTTTCCAGCAAATGGTCCTCAGTTTTTCATGAGATGGGCATTTGAGCATACAACATAGATGTTATCATAATGAAAATGCCTTTTTTTTTTTTTTGCTACTTCAGTAGGTGCTAATAAAACTTTTTTCCCTATTGAGACCCTTTTAACATACTATTTAAGCTGCCTATGTGCTTGTAAACAGCTTAGATTGCTGTAAATTGATCCACCTGCCATCATTCCTTATGGTGTGGGTAGACAGGATAAAGAGAAGGCCAGGTTAATTACAAAGAAGATGTGTTAATTAGGCAATTAACACATCACACTTCTCTGTATCAGGTAGAAAGGAAGAGAAGGATGACTGGGGAATTGAGTGAAGTCATAGTAGAGATTGGTTTGTGCAGCACAGAGAGCAGGGACTAGCTTTGATGAGACACCACAGCTGTGTGTAATGCACTCTGTCAAAATCTAAATCTCTAGTAGAACGCATGAATTAGTACATTCATTCATTCATCTTCTTGAGAATGCAAGGAGTAGAAGTCAGACTAACTTATCCAGGAGTTTGTCTCAGTTTCTACAAGCTGGTCATTTCTGATGACTGATGAGTCTGGTCATTTCCTAAACTGCGGAGTAGAAGAGCTCAGTGGGGTCTACACAGAGGAAGGTTCTACTTTAAATCCTCCCTGTCTACATCTTACAGTGGGCAGGAATGTAGGAAGGAAAAACCTTAAAGAAATTTAATTAATCACCCCCAGAGAGACGAATGCTTTGCTGCTATCAAAGACCTCTATCTTATGGGGTTTTTGCTCTTATTATGTTTAGTAAGGTCTTGGATCTCGTATATTTTGACATTTGTCTCTGAGTAGAAAATCAGTTTAGATCCAACATACTTGTAAGAAATGTGCCTGTTAACTGATCATCAGTTTGACCCACACCCTCCAAACTATCCATGAGTTTCTGTGGCTTTATGCTCACATTCCCTAAACAAACAAAGGTACCAGAAAAATAACCAGCAAAAAATATGAGGTTTGATTGGAATTAAGGCATTTAGGCACTTGTAGAGCATGTGAGTTTTAATATCATGTCACTCTTTTCCAGGCAAAGACAAAAATTTATAGAACTCTGTTGTGTAATTTGAAATATTTGTAATCTACCCACTGACTGAATTTATTAACGTCATCTAACCTCTGAAATACATGATGCTGTCTGCCACTCATAGTGCTGTCAAGAGATGCACAAACACTTTCCGGCAATGAGGGTGAGGGTCTCAGCTGCCTTGTTCAGGAGCACTGACCTTTTCTGAAACAGGGAGAGGAAATAAAACTGCATATTAAAATCCCCCATTCTAAAATGATAATTTACCTTTTTGGTAATTCATCCACTCTCTTCTTGCCAGTCTTCTAACTAAATGAATTGCTATTCAACATGTTGATTTTTCCCCTATTTTAGGAATTATTTTGCTTATGAATTTCAACGTGACTACTTTGTGTCATAAGCAAAAGTGATTTCAGGTATTTTTTTCTTATCCAGTCTTACTCTGAGTCTTAACGTGTCTATAATTTCTCAGTTCCTCTGACACCAGCATCTATTACAGGCATTGAAATTCCCAATTTGACATAAAAATTTCTGTAAGCATTGAAACACATGTTTGGTTGCTGTTGCCCTATAAATTAGCAATGCCAAATTCATCTCACTCTGATGATACAACTGTGCTCAATCATTCTTTTATTACTTTGAGTCTTTTTTCACTGTTAGGTTGTGATGGTAGAACAACCATACTTGTCTGTAAACATAATTTCATGCCCATCAAACAACGTTCTACATCATGAGCTTTACTTATGAAACCAGAACTAGGGAAGAAATTGTAAGGTCTCAGCACAAGCTTGACTCTGTCAGAATGATTAAAATTCCTGAAATATAAAAAAATTGCATTTATATGTGCAGTTCCATGCTTGTCAAACTTTTGCAGTGTATGTTTATACTTGGTCTCTTTTATGAGGCTTAAAAATGGAAATACATAGAATGTATCAAAACCCACTTGGTTTCTTTTAAGCAGCATACGCTTCACCTGTGCATATCGAAGATTTGCTGTAGTTTATGGGGCGTTTTTTTCCCTATTTCTTCAATTTTATCTCTAATGAATTCTTTTCCCTATTATCTTCTTTCGCTCACGTCACTTTCTTAGTATTTTTATACTGCTGTCTCTGTACCATTCTCAGGACTTGTGGTTTATCTTCTTCATTTCAGCAAAGCAGTTCCAGTGCCTCTGGAAAACTTAGCAGGGATTTATACAGAGCACTTTTTCAGATATCAAATCTTTGACGCTAAAGCTATTAGATCATCAGTCTTGAATTCCACAGCCCTAAGCAAGGTCATAGTTCTAGACCTGTATAAAACAAAAAGAATGTTATTTCTGCTACTGGATAGATAAGGTGTAAATCTGTAGTCATGATTTAAAAGTTGTAAATCTATTTGTACCCTAACTTCCCTACACGAACATATTAAATGATGAACTGAACAACATGAATAATTATCCTTCCATGTTGGCCTTTAAGAGTATTACTTGCACTTAGCTGTTTAAAATTTATGTCAACTTTTCTAGTTTTATGTCTAGTTTATTTCCAGTTTTCATGATCATACCTTTTCCAGGACAAAATCTGAGGCTCATCATCAAGGCTGTTTAGCAGCTCCAGGAATAATTAAATCCACAGATTTTCACAGCTCTATTACTATCTGGATGCCTACTTAGTTAAAGAAGCAGCAAGGTATTACCTACTGTTTTGCTCTATAGTTTTTAGGTTTAACTATCTAATTACATGATCTTGTTTGTTAGTTTGAGTTTCGTCTTCATTATTGACAATATGGATAACACACAGGTTTGGAAGTAAAGCCTCCAAGACCTGTCAATTAAGTAACAGTTTGTTGAGTAAATTAGATAAACAATTGTCTTACATAAATTATGCCAAAAAGTCCCAGCATTGTAATGGCATCATGATCTATTAATATTGCAAATATTGTCTAATCTATGTCAATGGTAAGTATTCATACAGCAAGATGCAATGTAGCAGCTATTAATCCAAAAGAGAATGAACAGTAAATATTTCAACAGAAACTCAGCAAAAAAGCAACAGTAGAAAGCTGAAAGGAGATGAGAAGCAGCAGCCAAAAGGAAAGACTGAGAAGGACAGAAAAGAAGTCATATGAGAGCAGAAATAAGTGGAAGCAATCAAGGAACAGCATTTCATAAAAGATTTTATAGAAGGTGAAACGAAATTGGTCCAAGTTGTCGTATCTAACTGACATTCTTTTCTCTGGGTAAAGGTAATGTACCATATTTTTTTGCTACATTTACTGATTAGTAGAGGCTCAAAATTCTTTCAAAGAATAGATGAGTTTTAAAAATGAGATATAGCCTTAATTGTAGGCTTTATGAAGTAGATGGGAATAGTTGAATACATATCCAACCTCAGGAGACACATTAACTACAGCAAATATGTGAAATGTTATCTGAAATGGAGAAGTTTGCAGGAACAGAAAGCAGGTGAATGAAACTACGGAAAACGGGTATGTGTTGTTCAGTGCTTTTAACTGACTTTCAAAATCAGATTTTCAGTTTCTTTTAGAGGCAAAATAAATAGTATTGAACCATTTTCTTACTTTTCATCAAAGCAGCATTGTCATCATAAGAACATAGAAACAAAGAATATGCTGAGTTGGAAGGGACCCTCAAGGATCATTGAGTCCAACTCCCAGTCCTGCAGAGAGCCACACTAACAGTCATACCACGTGCCTGAGAGCACTGTCCAAACACTTGAACTCTTCAGGCTTGGTGCTGTGACCACTTCCCTGGGGAGCCTGTTCCAGTGCCCAAACACCCTCTGGGTGAAAAACCTTTTCCTGATATCAAACTAAACCTCCCCTGACTCAGCATCACACCATTCCCTCGGGTCCTGTCGCTGGTCACCACAGAGCAGTGATGAGTGCCTGCACCTCTTTTTCCCCTCACAAGGAAGTTGTAACTGCAGTGAGGTCTCCCCTCAGTCTCCTCCAGGCTGAACAGACCAAGTGACCTCAGCTGCTCCTTATACAGCTTCACCTCTAGACCCTTCACCATCTTCGTTGTCCCCTCTGAACTCTCTCTAATAGCTTCATATCTTTCTTATATTGTGGCACCCAGAATGGCACACAGGACTTGAGGTGAGGCTGCACCAGCACAGAGCACGGCAGGACAATCATGTCCGTCAACCAGCTGGTAATGCTGTGGCTGATGCATTCTAAACTTCACAGTGGTTTCCTGATATTTTCAGTACTTACACAGAGACTCAGATTCTTTTGGAAAATGCTTTTGCAACAGTTTTTGCAGATATTGACTTCCCTTTGCAAGAAGAGTATTTCACATTTCTTGAAGTAAGGTAATTTGTGTGACAGGTGTCCAATCAGAAAAGCTAGACCTGTATATTCTCACTGTATATATGTTTTACTTGTATTTTACATAAGGAAAACAAAGAATGAAAGCAAGAAAATAATAACATTCTAATTTTGCAGGGAAAACCTCTGAAGAACAATCTAGGTTCAGACTCTCCAAACAATTATCCTTTATAAGCCAAAGTTTTTCCAACTCCAAGTATAAAATGAAGACCAAAGTATGTTCACAGTAATGGAGAGAGTTATGGCACTTTGCTGTGGGAACTGTCCCAGTGCATTAATTAAAAAGAACCTTCTACAAACAATCCTGTGTTTTGATTTGTATTTCTAAACACGCTTTCAATATAAGGTATTAGCTTTACTGACAACAATCAGAAGCCCAGTGAGAAGGTCTTTAAGTGCTGGTATGCAGTGACATTTTATTACTGACACTTTGGTAGTACTGTGTGTTATTTGCTGCAGCATGTTTTAAACAGAGAATTATAAACTTTAGTTTCTGTTAACTGATATTGTCTGTAGTTAAAAAAACTACTTTTGAAGTGAAGCAATGGTTACAATCCCGCTTTCACTGAATTTGGAGGTGGTTCCTCTCCTGTACCATCTCTCCACCATACGCTGCTCTGAAACATGATAAAAACCTAGGAAACACTGAGCCATGAACATGCTGTGAAAGATGTCCTTTAAGCTGTGGTGCCAAAAATATTTTTGGGCCAGGTCTTGAGCGTGTCTCTATTAGGCAAAACTGGTGATCCTATGCAAAACTTTCCCTTCTTTTCTTCAGACTCAGCACTGGCAAGAAGGTCTGCTTTTTGACAGTTCAGTGATGGTAATGTTTCTGCTTTCCCTAGCCTCATCGAACAGTGATGACATAATGGATTTCATTCAGGTTTATACAAAGCATAGTGCACACATGGAAAGTGAATGCAATGTCCTAGATTTTGAGAAGTTTGCTTAGCTTGTCTTGTTTGTGATGCACATTTTCTGCAATAAAACAGCATTGGTTAGATACCATAAAATAGTTAAAAATAAGCTCTTGTCGATGCTTCTGTGGACAAGGATGTAATTTGATAGGTATATGAAATTTAGATTTATAGATGTCTTTAATGTGACACGTAATTGCCAGCTAAGGAGAGCAAAAACCCCAGGTTAACTGCTGGTGTAATCTGTATTGACTTCTTACCAGGTTGATTTACAGACACATTCCATTTCCATCCAGTCAAAAGCTGTAATAGTGCACCAATCATCAACTGACATTTCAGTTCTGCCTAAGGACAGGGGATTTACAGAAATGGGCATAGGTCAGTGTCTAATATCTTGTATACTAGATAAGTGGTACATGAACTTAGATTAAACAAAAACTTTTACCATAAAAGCACTTTTCACTTAAATATGCATGCTCTTCTGTGATAATTTCTATAGTTTTTCTCAATGTATTACTTATTTGCATCTAAAAAACCAAACTAATGAAAGAAAATGAATATTCAATAAGTATGCTTGAAGCGTGATAAAGACATCTCAAATAAAACTTTGAAAGCCTTCAGGGAGATGGTAGCTCAAAACAATCATTCACAGCAAAATGATTCCTGTATATAAGTCACATAAAACCACTGGGAAAAAAATAAAAACCAGTATATAAATGATAATTATTCTATTGATGAATTACTGTTTTGTATACAATATTACACCAATCTTTTCTTGCCAAATACAAAATATTTGTGATGAATTCCAGGGTTTTTTTATTATAATAAGTGTCTGCTTTTGATTGAATGCCTAAAGCCTTTCAGGACCTCTGACAGTTATGTCACTGGCTGTTGCACAGACACCCTGTTTTGTATGGGATGCTAAAAATTTAGGAACTCTGATTTTTGATTTTTAGAATATTCATTTTTGTTTTGACTGCTCAAAGAACTCCAAGCCTGAGATTTTAAAAAACAAATATAGATAAGTCAAGCCATTCCTTTTTCCCTTTAGAGAGAGTATAAAACTTGTTTATCTCTTGGGAAGAGTATAAAAGCATATGTGAAGCTAGAGAAAATCCCATGTGATTAGTTATTTTCCAGAGGTTTCCAACAGTATTTTGCAAACCTGTGGAGAATCATTCCTTCAGGACTTTTTGCTATCCTAGTCAGTTAGGTTTAATTCTCCAAAGCTGTGCTAATTTTAATTCCTTCAACAGATACTGAAATGTATGTTTCCAGAGGCTGTGAAAAGCTATTTGGAAGTATTAATGGCTAGGCAGTAGGTTATTCAGCTCTTTCAGTATTAACAGATATGGATGTTTTAAAAAATTGTGCAGAATAGTTGTGATAATGTAAATATATTTGTATTTGGTATTATAATGCTAATACATAAGAAGCAATTTTCACTCTATTAACAGAAGTTGTATTAACAGTGAGGGTCTTTTAGTTTTGCCTCTCTTCTGGAATTATCTATTATCTAAAAGTAAACTAAACGTCTGTATTAGAGGACTAGCCGAATTAACACAGCTGAATTTAGAGTTCATAACAGATTTTAGTGCTTTGTTATTGTCATTTTCTCCTCAAGGCTGGCATGGCATCTGTGTGCTATTGAAAGAACACTAAGCACTTGTGTAACATGTGAGATTTTTCAAAGCCATCTCTAAATTTTACCTTTCAAAATGAGGTTTTCCTAACTGGATTTCTGATCTGAGTGCAAGTGACCAGCCTTTCCAAGAAGACAAATGAAGAATTTTGACCTTAGTGATACAATACCTGAACTACATGGATGTGAAATATAGAAGGAAAGGTCAAACTTGGACACCATCACAACAACCCACACTGGACAGGTGGGATGTGCAGTGGTTCATTTCAGGCTCTTGGTCCCCTGGATACTCCCACTGACAGTGGGGTCACCCTGGGATTCCTTTCTCCCAGCAAGCAGAGTACCATAAGGCAGGAGTGGAGTCACGTGCCACCACCCAGCGAGTGGAATGCAGCTGCGAGGTCACACGCACCAGAGGACTTGTCGGTTTGGAATGGTTTTCCTCTTGCTCACAAGTGTTATCCTGGGCTGAGAGAGGTTCTTCCTCTGCTCAAACCCCTGAAATAGGATGCTTAAGTAAGGTTTCACTGTAGAGACAAGGAATTTAGAAAAATCGCTAGTCTTCCATGTATATACATCCAGATTTTCTGGTAGATTAGAGTGCAATTATGGACTTTGAGTTCAGGCCCCAGCTTGGTATTAGCTATGCACTAACATAAGATGGACCTGGATTTATGCAAAGAAGAGCTGCTTTTAGTTGTCATATTCAGTGCTTACATATGTAAAAGAAATACAGCCACAATCCTGTGTAAGACATACCTGACTAGCCATTTTACAGCAGATGATGACAAGACTTGGTTCAGTTGTGATACTAAAGAGTGAAAGAGAAATTCGAGAGATGAGAGTGACCATATAAATGACAATTTTTGGAAGATGCTTTGCCTTAATGTAATAATTTCCAACCAACAAAAGCACAAGGCAATAAAAGGCAACGTTCAAAACAAAATTGATCCCAAATGTCCCATGTACTCACCACATCCTGTTATGATAAGTTTACCTGTATTTTTTCGTGGCCTATATGATGTTAATAAAAAGAATGTCTTTATTTTAAAGTTGCACTGAAAAATGTACTTTGAAATTATATAAGTAGGTATATGTTATTAGGGGGAATTCTAAAGAATTTAAGGATTGTGGTGTGATCTATGAAGAGTTATAGACTAATATTTTATTCCACAATTCCTTCTCTATCTTAAAATGATCACAAATGGCTGTGAAGAAGCTGGTGATAAAACATATTTGTGCTAACACTGCTTCTCACATGATGGCTTACTGAGGCTTAGAAATTGACAGAGACTCATGAATTTGTGGTGTAAAAAGGAACAGCCATATATTTTTACTCAATGGAATTCAAGCTTTAAATCCAAACTACAAGAAGCACTTAATTAAGTTATCAGCCCACAGTCCATGAATCCTCCATGAGAAACTAAGAGCAAGCAACACCTGCTCAGAAAGACCTCATCTAAGAAAACTCCATGCAGCATTTTCTAGGGGAGAAATTAGTTGGGCAAGAGATTCCATTGCCTTTCTAAGATTTGCAGAAACTGTACTAGAGTTTGGGATTCAGCCCCCAAATATTTGCCTGCGTGTGCCAAACCTTTAACATTGCAGCATAAAAAACCTGAAATTAATTTTATATTGTTATTACAGCAAATGACCTCATGCCAGGTCAGTGCAAATAAGGAAAAGCTTGGCTGGTCTTAGCCTAGGAAAATATAAAGTAAGTCAAATGGATGTCTCTCAAGTGTGTGATAAAAACGCATGTTCGCTCCCCGCAGCAGTATGGTATCTGACCTAAGAGCATTAGAGAAGAGAGACCATATTGAATGCTTTCATTTCCCCATAAAATGCTGATCGTGATAGTTCAGACATGCCAGATGGAAGTAGTAGTGATAAATGGTGTTGATGCCTCAGGAGAAATGAGCTAGTAAAGTTATATTATGTTCAGCTGGGATTTTAAACATGTAATATGGTTAGAACTGTTATTCTCCTGCAAAATCATACTCCTCATATTTCAGTGCCATATCATACATGGGAGAAAAAAAATCCTGCCACCATTTATTACTATGAAAAGCAGATTTTCCCCATCACAACAAGACATCTCTACACACAGCACACATAACAATTTTTAATATGTATAAATGTATGCATGAAATTATGAACAATAAGTAAAGGAAAATCCAACACTGTTCTTCCTCCTTTATTCCTCATGTAAAACAATATATAGCTGAGAAGAGTGAGATAACACAATTCTAAATTAGATAAGACTAACCTCACATTTCTAACAGGTCCTTTGTTCTTTTCTAAAACTAATTAGGAATTCTGTACTAAACTCTGTCAGATGTGATAGGGGTACAAGGCTGGTTTTAATTCTCAGTTTGACTTGGGTAGAAGTTTAACTCCAACTAGAAGATGTTTTAAGAAATTTTACTTATCTAGGCATAATTTATGTCTTCTCCAGAGGCGACTCTATGGAATTTTCTCTTTCAATGTCAGAGGATTTTAGAGGGAGAAGGTAGATGTTCTGTACCATGTAAGTCAGTGTGTTTCCACAAAACCTAAGGACTCAGAAGGCTGGAGATAATTCGCCAAAGCATCCCATCCCCTAGTTGTATTCCAGGAACTTAGATACTAGTCATATGTCTGCATTCATTCCTTTTTTTCTAAATTGTCTTCCATAAGCGACATTCTCTCAATCTCCCATTGTAGAGAATTGAAACACCAGAGAAAAGATAGGAAGTTAACACCAGCAGAGTTGTTAAAAGAGGTATTGTTTAGTTGTTCATTTTAGACTAATAGTCAGAAACAGCTTTTCCTAAACATCACCTTTTCCTTTTGTTCACTTCTGGAGCTACCATTTCTTTTCATGTGCCTGGGTTCAGAACGTGCTGCACAAGCACAAGACAAATTTGTTCTTGGAGAGGAGTCAGAGTGCTTAGAGGGAGACTGTCATACCCAAGTCAGTGAGGAGCAACTGCACCTTTCTACAAATTAGAGTGTTGTTGATGGAAAGGAGAAAACACATCCAACCAATACATACTTAATAATACTGTGCATACTCACTCTTCATTCTAAAACAGAAAAAAATGAATAGATTTTATAACCTATATTATCTGTAAATCCTTGAAGAACAGAGGTGCAACAAGAACTCTGATTTTCCATCCTTTTTGTGTATATCACTCAAACCTTTTGTCCTTTGGCATCTTGAAATTTAATTTCCTTTGTCTAACTCTTCTTATTTAATTTTATTAATTAAAAGGCAGTCAAATTTAGAAGAAGAAATATTACAGAGGTATATAAGAAATAAGACAGTGAAAAACTCTATCACGTAAAGATTAATTTGTCCAATTTCAAAATGTATATTGCAATATTTTATACCTGACAGGTGATCATGGGCAGATAGTCATTACAATTTATCACAGCAGGAAGTTGTTAAAATGACAATATGGGCAGGTATAAAATTATATGAAGGAGAAGTTATAGGAGATAATTTTGAGACTCGAGCAACTTGTCCTTTTAAAGTTTCAATCACCAAAAGAGCATAATCCAAAATCTAATTACAATTTTGAAAGACAGACTTGGAATCAGAATTTCCTGTTGAGGTGGAAAAAAATTTATACAGGAAAATGTCTGTTGTTACTTCCTCTTATTAATCAAAACTTATGCTTTATTACACAGGAATTGTGTAAAAGTTTTTTTGCTTCTCCTTGTTTTGAATTTATTGGCTGCTATTCCAAGAAAGAGGGAATGGGTGTCCAACCCTAATTTATGCCTTTGCAAATTTCTCTCTGTCTCCACTTTTGCAACCCTATCATTTATCAACAGCAGCCACATGTTATTTTTGAGTGGAAAAGGAATGTTCTTTGGCACTGATCAGCCTCGAGTGAAGTTTTATAGCAGTCTTATAAATTTCTCAATAGCAGGGTTTATAATGAAATTGCATAAAGTA
>WEIT01036351.1:13043-28519 GCA_013389985.1 Dryoscopus gambensis | reverse complement strand
ACATATGAAGCCAATACAAGGGCAATAGTGGCAGTGTGCTTAGCCTTGGCTTTAATATTCCTGTGATGTTAACGTGGGACCTGAGGCAACTTTCCCCTCTTGAGAAGTGTCAAAATATATCATGTACTAGTATCAAACATAAAAAAAAAAATCATTGCTAATTTTAAGAAAGAGCTGACTCCATAATTTAGATGATTAACAGGGAACAGCAGGTATACCTTATTACCATGTACAACATCCAACTTAAACACCATATCTAAACAAGAAGCCAAATAACATAAAGTGTTTTAATTGTCTACATTCTTCTATTTTTTTTTTTATCCCTTATGTTGTGATACAATATGGTCCCTCAAATAGTTTCTTTCATTACTGGCATTAAATGGTGGAGTGATGGATAGCTTTGCCCTCTCTAGGTTAGGTCATAACCCACTTCCTTTGCCCTTCCCTCTCTCTCCTCCAAAATGTTGCCGCTGATATGTGTGTATGACACAGAAACATTCGTCCCCACTCAGTATATGCAGAGGTGGCAAAGAATGAAATAAAACATCTGCAAGTTATGAGTGCTTGCAGAGAGCACTCTGCAGATGCTGAGTATCTCATGTTGCACCTACTGACAAAATACTTATCCTCTGACTGAGCAAAATAAACATTTATTAGCAGTATCTTCTGTTTGTCTGCTATTTGTGATGTTAAAAATAAAGACTCTGGTTGAAATAGAATCACTCTTCTCTCATAATTTCTATGTTCTTTCTGCTCACCTACTGTGTTGCTCAGAGAACAGCCTGTAGTCTGTGGACAAGTCTTTAATATAAGTTAAAATAATTCTCAAATGTCGTTTAAGTCAGCAAAATAGGCTGGACTAAAATGGATCCAGGACTGAAGGAGCACACAATAAAACTATTTGTATCCTTTTTCTGGCTAACCATTGAGCCACTAGGGCTGAGGATCCTTGCTCCTGCTCCTTATTTGCAGTTGCTAAAAAAATCCCATCACCTGCTATCTGTTCTGTACCGAGCATACTGGCCTGGCAGACTAAAAGGAACTAAGAAAAAAGAAGATGTCTCTTCAGAAATTAGTTCATGATACTATGTCCATACAATGCAGCCCTGGAAAAGAAGCAATAGCAGATGGATGGATCTTTTTACAGAAATATTTGAGAGCTTGGTGTATTATAAAATGTATGCAAGCATTTGGTGCTTCATGGTTTACAATGCCCTGAAGCAAGTTGTAAGCCATCAGCATCTGGGAAGATCAGAACTTTCCGTTTGCGTTTTGATTAATCAAATATATTACGAAATCTTTGCTATGCCTTATTTTTCAGAAAGTCTATTTCTGATATTAATATGTCTCTGCAGATTAGATACAGATCAGTTTTTTCATGAAAATAATTCTCTTATCTTTTTTCTCTTGTACAAAATATTATGTTTTTAAAAATAAAAACCATCAGATAAATATTTAAACACAGATTTTCTTCATGTGGATGTCTCTTCCACGCTATTTCACTTATAAGTCTTTTTACAAATGAAGCACTTTGAAATGTAGGACCTTTAATATTCTCTAACTTCTGAAACAATCACTAGAGGCCTGTAGACTGCTTCCCAGGAAGAGACAGCCAGTTGTATTTCATTCAGCATCTTTATGGCTGTGTGTCAGAAGCCTGAGTGTTAAACCACGAGTCTCATCCTATTAACCCAATCATATAACCTTGAGCTATCCAGACTTGCAGAAAACAACAGTATCTCTAACATGTATATCAGTCAGGATGTGAGCTTTTTATCAGGTACAATTAATGTTTAAAAATACCTGCATTAAACAGAAAAGTATGCATATTTTAATTCAAAAACATCTAGAGTAAATTTTCCAGTGTTAGAATAGTAATGTCAGTTATTCTACCAGTGTATTAAGGGTCTGTGGGTAATTATATCATAATCCTCTTTCAGGCCTTTGGAAAGGGCAGATAAACTTTTTTCTAATTTCTCTAAACTGGAGAAAATGGACGTTTTAATGTTATAAATGTGCATATCAAAAAGGACTATCAGAAAGAGTGGTCCCAATTACATTTCTAGTCTCTTGCTGTTCATGAGGGCTTAATAACTTATTTGTTTCAAACCAAAACATTTGTGTACAAATGACAATTTAGAGAAAATGGACATTCAAGATTTATATTTGTAGTTGAAGAAGGGGACAGCTTTCCGATTCAGAAATAAACTCATGTTTCTATAAAAGTGCAATCTTTTCCAAGCAAGATGGTAAAGCTTCTTACCACAGAGAGCAGAGGTCCAATCCTGTGAGCTGCTGAGCAGTGTGTGCTCTGCTGAAGCTGGCTGGCAGGGACTCAGCACCTTTCAGGATCAAGTCCATAACGCATAAGCGCACCAGCTACTCTGATACCAGTGACCTTAAACGTTTTGGTCCACGGTGTCAATGATCCATGAACTAAGACAGATTTACGGTACACAAGTGACAGTAGTGGTTTAAGAAGAATAAGTAAAGAAGTTGTGTCAGCCTTCACTTTGACTCTCCTTCCTCACAATGCACACTTTAGGCCCCGGGCTTACTTATGTGCCTCATGTTCTGGTTTTTTTCCGTGGAGACCTCTTCTGTTTATTTGTAAAACTTCACACCAAGTAATAAATTTTGCTGAGTAAACAATCAGTACTTTGGTAACCAGAATAATTGTACTGACAGGTTTACAAAATCACTACTACACTCCCTGCTGTGTGAATATTCATAAGAGGTACATTAGGACGTACATGTGGCCTGAGGCTTCTGGATCAGCTGTGTGTGATGTCCCATATCTGTGCATGCAGAGATCAGCGACTCAGGGAGAGCAGTTGGATGCCCCTGATTCCTGGTCTGCAAGCCTGGCATGTGGCCCAGAAAGCACTAGACATACTACTCTCTCCTTGTGTTACTTCTTTTGGATGTCTTGCATCTTAAAAGCTACTTTATTTGATTTGATTTTAATCTTTTTTTTTTCCTCAATTCTGCCCAGCAGCCATTTTCATTGTCTTTTTGTAAGCAGAGAGCTTCTTAAGCAAATGGACTTTTTTTTTTTGGGGGGGGGGTCCACTTGATCCCATGAGAGTGTTCAAGAGGGCATTCACACGTTGAGCTATCTGGTCACCTCTACACAAAGCTTGAATTGAGCAGCATTCCTCTGTTGGCACTTCCTGCCACTCTGGTCTCCCTCCTACTGACTGCAGAGAGCCCAGATGGGGGCTTGGGAGGGGGAGCTGCACAATGCAAAAGATATTTGGCCTCCTCCACGCTCCACTCCCCTTAGCACCCGCCTGCTTTTTTCTCTCCCCTACACATAAATACTACACATGCATGCACACACACATGGAGTGTCATATAAATGAGTGGATAGCCTGTAGGTAAATGACTGTTCTTAGAGCATTTTTTGAGATATTTTTGATGGTTTCCAGTGTACACATTGTAAAGCTGTATTTATGCAGACAACAAATGTACAAATGCATATTCCTTTTCTGTGCTCTGAAAGAAAAGCAGATAATTTTGTGACAGAGTTGGCAGGCAAATAAACAGTCACAGTTTAAAAATACATAGGATGATGAATAGAGTTTCAGAAATTAACCTTAGTTTATCTTGTTAATTCTTACTATGTCTGAGTAGAGATGAAAGAAACAGTGCCAGAACTCAAGGATATGATGAATAAGAAAGAGCAAAATGACAACTAAAGGCCCTGATGACCAGAAAACAAGCTACAGTTTGTCCCCCAGAGAGAGGCAGTGATGGGTTGAACTTGCCATTAGAGGGAAGATTAAGTGTCCTTGGTTCCTCAGTTAGTTAATTATACACTCAAATCTTCCCAGCATATCACATAAGCCAGGCATTTTGCTTTTGAATATCTGTATACTGACTACTTGGATTGCTTATTGGTTATTTCTCTTGACAACTCAAACCTGAACATTAAATCCCATTGGCAACAACTATCTGTCAAGAGCAAAAAAAAAAAAAATAAGATTTGTGTATTTAGTTTTCATTATAGAAGTGCTTGTAGTTGAAAAAATATGTACCTGTCAAGTTTTCGACATCTCGCTGGGGATGCAAGCAATGCTGTTGTGATTTCAAAACCTGGCTGACAAATTCACGTTCCAGTAGTAAAGACAAATCAAGGGGTTTTTTTCCCTCTTTTTTTCCCTTTTTTTTCCCCTCTTTTTGCTTTTTTCACCGCTTTGACAGTCATACATAACAATTTGAGACCTAAGTGGCACTTTGATGCACTATTCCATTATTAAGTGGTATAGTCACTATAGAATAGACGACGGGCCTGTACTCAAGGCATTGTGAATTAAACAGCTTTCAACAATAGTGGAAATTGAATGGCCTAAAGAATTCTGAAACATAAAAAAATAATGATTAAAAATGTGTTTCAGAATCAGCAAGGCATATAATTTAAAATAATGTCAGGTACTGAAATTCAAACTAAAGAAAACAAAGTATGTTTTAGAAGAATCTTTAAAGTTCAGAGGAAACATTAAATAATTAGCAAACATCACTAAACCCACAATTATGGATTTTAAAAATGGCTCCTTGATGAATCTTAGAAAATTAATGTGACATAAAAAAGCCTGCCTAAAAATTAAAATGTGAATACATAAAGCCTTTTCTCCTCTGACTGTACTTTGATAGTATATTAATTGACTAGTTTTGTACTGGCATTTCCTTGTGTCCAAAGGTAGAGTTTTCAACTAAAGAAACATTGACTTAAAGTACTTAAATTAATTCTTTTGTCGATAACTATACAGCTAATCAATATACCTGGAATTAAACAACAGTTTTTGGCCAGAAGGCATGCTAATCCCTGCTGTCTTTTTTGTTGCAATTCATTAATCATTCAGCCCTTCCCAGTTAAAGATTTCCCTGTCTGAATTGGAAAGTTTGAGACACCAAACATCCCACAGTGGCAAATAGAATAAAGAAAATCAAAGAAAGGTTTCCAAAAATTAGTTTTTTACTGGGAAAATAAAAATTCAATAGCTACATTGATAACAATTCATGCTATATTTTTAGTTAATAAAATGTAAGTAGATATTTTTTCCTATTAAGATAAAAACCAAAACTGTAATACTTGTTATACCTCAGAGCATAATTGGTCATATATTATCTTTTGTTTTTAAGATTATTAAAGGCTAAAAAATTACTTTTCAAACATTGATCCAATGAGATTACTGTGGAAAAAAGACACCAAGCAATGAAAATTCTATTAATCCAAAAAGTTCCTAAAATATTTGCTACAATACTTATCTTTCTGCAGTCCTGAAAACTATATCAAACTGATCTGTATCTCTGAATAGGATGTGGATTACAATTTCAGTGCTTAGTACTCCAAATCTTTTTCTTTTCCTTATTCTGCATAGAAAGAAAAAATTGAATTATTCCTTTATCCTTTTCAAATGATAATCCTACAAAGCATGTAAAGCCACATTAGAAATGTGGTGTACTTTACACGATGGCATAGGGTATGACTCATCTGCAAACAAAGGCCCCCAAAACCAAAGAAAAAAACCAAACTTCCGAGTTTGGGTATGATATCTTAAAAGATAAAGGTGGTTTGAGTGAGTTACTGAAAAATATTTCATCAGTATCCTATTTTTACGTTCTGAGGCACTAAGGGAGAAAAAAGAAATGTAATTAGGAGAAATAAAATAAGGATTTTCTTAGTTACAATTCCTGGCCTTTCACTGATTGCAGTAAATTATAAATTATGCAGTCAATGTAGGCCAACAAAAGAAGACATCTTCAAATCTCAGTCAAAGGTAATTACTTAAGTCGGCTGAATGTTCCCTTTTCATAGAGTGTGATCTCTCTTTGACAGCTCACACTGACAGATGACCTTCTCAGCGACGTTCTTATCCTTCGGATCATGAGCAGTGTGCCTCTCTCCCTGAATATCTCTATATATTTGTGACACTAAGCTTTCAAATACAGCTATTGACAAATCAGAACATCAGTCTAAGTGCTGGTCTTCCTATCACTCACAATAAAGTAGCTATCACTTGTGGTGTTGTAGAGCAAGCACATCTCTGAAAAATGAGTTCTCACCAAGTGCTAATTTGACACAGCTCGCTTGCCTTCCCATAATTGCTCTGTCATTGTCAGTTGGCAGTTCGGGCTCATTCCTGGAAGCTGTGCCGTACAATTGGATACAATTACTCCCATTTACCACCACTATTATGCCACTGATGTTGCCCAGTTCGCATATTGACATGCCTCATTAAACCTGGATGCAGGCCATTAATGAACATTGTTAGCATTTCTCTTAAACTTTTTGCCTCTAATAAACAGTCAGTGTTCCATGAAGGAGCACTGCCATCCTTGTGATATGATATTTATTATCTTATGGGGGAAGGGGACTCTGCAAATGGAAACTATCCAGATGCTGTGAGAGAGATGTATGGTTAGATCAGTGGAGAATAGCCCTGATCAGGAGGACCTTTTCCATCAGGGGCATCCTGCCATTAACCAAGTGACCTCCCCTATCCAAGAGAAGACAGGAAGGATAAACACGATAACCTCGGGGCGGCCCAGTCGCTGCAGGTTTCTCAAGGTTGCCCTGGCTCCTGTGGCTCCCCTCAGCCCCCTCCTACCCCCAGGTGGTGCTGCGGGATGCCGCAAAGAGCATTTTGCCCTGGGTCCTCAATCCATTATGTCCAGCTACTCCAATGTGCATTTTTATTCAGAGATAATTATGTGTTGATCAGAGAAGTCAGCGGCTGTCACCCACATGGCAGGCACACCTGCAGTGTGACATAGGTGGTAACGATGGCATGCTCTTGAGCTGTCATGACAGGGACAGGGACTTTATTATGTATATGTCACCATTTCTCTTAGGAAAATTATTCTTTTCCGCACGATGACAATAATGAATCTTACAACGCTTTCATAAACCCTGTTTCCAGGCCCTTTCCTTGACCTTCATTAAAACTCTGCCTAGAAAATTCGCTGCTCTATGAACAAAATGCAAACTTTCCCAGAAAATGCAGCTTAGCTTTTGGAGTTTCTTTTTAACCACTTGTCATGAAGTGGATGATTGGACAGTCAGTGGCCCTGCAGAGCAGATCCCACTTCTTCAACAGGGCAATGACAATAAATAGGAATTCTAGCATGAGGGCTAACTAGCTTTCAAGTTCTGGAAATCCGTCTGGGTCTTAGAAAGTCTTCCACTTATATCAAGTTTATAGCAGAAAATTTTATCAGTGAGTGATATAAAGAGCCCTTCTGTCCAACACACCAGAATATTTTCAGTTGGAAGGGACCTACAGTGATCATCTAGTCCAACTGCCTGATCACTTCAGGAATGACAAAAACTTAAAGCGTTGTGCATTGCCCAAATGCCTCTTAAATACTGATGGGCTTGGGACATCCACCACCTCTCTAGGAAGGCTGTTTCAGGGTAATATAATATAAAATTTTACTATCCCAGAATTATTCTCCCTCTCTTCTTCACTTTCTTTTCTTCATTCTCCACATATTTCCTTCTGTTGTTTGGTTCATGGCACAGCAGAAAGCCTCTGTGGAACTGAAACCCAAGAAGAACACACAGAAAGCCATTTTGTATCCAAGGAGAAGGAAGAAAAGAGAAAGAGAAGCAAGATTCTGCTATTTATCTCAGGCATCTGCAGAAGTTGTATCTAAGTATCAAAAGGAGAAACTGAAAAACTCCCATAATAACGTCTATTATTTAGGTGGATTCTTTTTTACTGCGGACCATTCTAATTACAGTGTTCTCAGTTAAAAATTAAAGATTGAGGCAACAGAAAAAATGTAAAGATAATTGGTGTTGTCAGGGTCTTTTTTACAGCTAACTTTCTTATTTTAAAAGCTTCAAAAGTTTGAATATACAGTTTCAGTTGACATTCTTCAACTTTGGGTTATCTTTCATACAGATACTCATAAGAGAGTACAAGTGTGTAATATGCCTTCTTGCTGTGGTTGTGCTTGACATATTTCTCCCATTTTGATATGTACAAATCTACTTCCTACAAAATTCTTTCAATAACTAGAGTACTTCAGAGTAGAAGTAATTTCTTACATGTGAATGCTATCTATCTGTCTAGAGAGAATTAAGGGACTGGGGAATTTAGCTTGAAATTTACTTTTTAACTTAAAATGACTTTAGCAAAAGTTGCTAGCAGAAAAAAATTCAGGACAGTTGCAAACTTGTGAACTTTCTTAGTCTGTTTTAAATGTAAATATTATACTGTTGAACGTGCTTGTGGGACATGCATATGAATTCTGGAATAACAAGCCCTTTGGTTCCACTGTGGTCTAAATAGCCATGTAGAATGCAGAAGTGCATCAAAAGTATCTGAAAACTTTAACTGAATAATCCAGGTTTTATACTTAGTAGCTTACTATTTTGTTCACATTGATTTGAATAATTTTCTCCATAATGACCTCAAATTTCTTTGACAAATATTAAGGCTAGGATGTGAATTTAAAGGTCTAAGCTGTATTTCTAAGCAGTTATAATTTATTTAATCAGTTCACCACCCCAATTACAAAAAATAATATCATAATACTACATTTTAAAATGGAAATGTACAATACCTCAGCAACCACTAAAGTCCTTAAACTTCCTGTTGGTATCCTGGTCAGTATCTGAAGAGGCTATAGAAATAGTGCACTTCACTGGAGACAAACAAATGAGTATAACCGGCAAAGGAAAATTCACTAAAATGTAGGTCATCCAAGAAAAATTACCAGAGCTGAAACTGCTCAGGATACAAAGGTTAACTGTTTTGAGAAACAAAAAACGACTTGTTAAACAAGAGTGGTCAAATTCCTGTTTATAACCAGAACCAGCCTCACAAATAGCCTAGAGATATCTACCTGTGCCATATTGCTCAGCATATATGCATCACTGTCCAAGGAGTATATAGAAGAATTTCAGATCAGGTTAAGGTGATATATAAAGCTTCTTGAATATCTTGAATATCTTATGGATGCAATATTAAAAGCAGGCAGTGAAGCAATAATATAACAAAACTTTTTTTGTAGTTTTTTGAGGTGGGGGTAGAACATTTGCGATCTGGAAGGTAGAGGTTTTGCCCTGTACTGATACAATTCTTCCTTTTCTGAATCTGATCACTGTTCTTCAGTCTTCATGAGAGGAAAGACCCCACAATTACCTATCATGGAATAGAATGTCACACTGGAATCAGAGAATACCATGTTGGAAGATCTCAAGGCAAAATCTATAGTGAGGTAAGGCTGAAAGATAAAAAAATTAAATGCTGTATTTTTCTTCTCTTCCTATCTGAAAAGGAATGTATGATATGACAAGAACCATATGAGTTACAGGGTCATATCCAGCATGTAGAAAAGCATGACACAACAAGTAATGCAAGAGTACCTCTCCTTTTACTGTAAGCCACACAGCGTGTATTTCCTGAGCACATATGCACTGGGCAAAAAAATATCCAAATACCTCAAAACTTCAGAGTGTAAAATGAAAAAACTAAAAGCCATCAAAGAAACCATTAATGCCTTTGATTCCTGAAATGGTAAGTAATTTCTTGAAGTTTTACACAGTAAATCTAAGTAAGAAACTGCTAGATATACATTTTGATATGAATGGTGTTCTATGACAGTGGCAGGATATCTTTGTCTAAATAGCTGATGAAGTTTTATATTTATCAGCTTCCATGTATCCATTCATTAAGTTGCAGAGAACTAACCTGACTGCAAAAGTAAAAGTAAATAAGCCAAGGCTTTTTTTTTTTTAAAACTATTGTCATTAATTGTGGTTTGGTTTTTTTTTCAAGTTCCTGTGGCATCAGTGGCAGCTCCAAACAACCTAACATTACAGAGAAAGGTGAGTAAAAGAGAGGTTAAAAAGGCTTACTCGAAATACGGACTAAAAATTAGTACCAATTGATCTAACAGGAAGTAAAGAAATAAATTATTTTTTTTAAAAATAACATGCTACAACTATGTTTTCTGATATCAGAGGGAGCAGACTAACATAGGGTATTGTGCTGTTGAGATACTTCTGACACAAATCAACATTAGAAATGAAAAACCATAAGTAACTACATGTATCTTCATCCAGACTCCTTCTCTTGTTTATTCTGCCCAGGTAGTCTCTTGTTTCTTTTCCAGAAAAAGTCTGTTCAGGGACAGCAATTCAAGTCACCCAACTAGTGTGTTGCACACTTCATTAGGAACTTCTAAATCAGACAAGAGGAAGATCTGGGGGAAAACACATTGACCAGTTACCACAGGAAAGGGAAAAGACCTGCTCTTAGAAGCATCCTTGAGAAACAAATGCAGGGAGAACCACAGTCGTGCTCATTGAAAGCTGCTGTAACATGACAGTGGATACTGAAACTAATTAGCAGAGTTTCAATTCCTGTTGCAACAGCTTCTATGAGCTGCTATAGGGTGGACTATCAACAGGGTTTCACAACAGTGCAAGCTTATGATTAGGGGGAACAAATCACAGAGTTCTGTGAATTTGTGTAATTATAGCTAAACATATTCTGGGTTTGCTTCTTGTACTCCTCCAGATCCAGCAGAAATGTATTCCTAAAAGAAGAAAGTTTACCAGAACAAGCTGTACAGCATGTACAAGTACAGCATGCAGTCACTTCATTTGGCAAACCAGATGTGACAAACCTAGCTCTCATTTTAGTTGTTCTCAAGGTGGTTGAATGTTATGGTGATGATCCCAGCATAATCTTTAGGATAGGCTAGGCTAGGCTAGGCTAGGCTAGGCTGGGAGTTTCATACACAAGGATTTGGTAAAGTCCAGTGGAAACCATTTTGAAGAGACTGGGTTGGAATGAAGGTCATGGGGTGAGGGAGAAACTGGCTAAAGGAAAGGCTTACAGCAGATGTGCAGAGAGCCTCTACATGGAAAGAGAGACTACATTTGCACTGTAAGGGGGAGGTGTCAGATATTGAGTGTATGCATATGCATAAAGAAATGAGACGGGCTGAGCATGGACTCAGATGGCCTGGACTGGCAGCTTTTGGGAAGGGATGGCTCAGAAAAATTTAGCTGGTTTTTTGATGGAAAGAATGAATATGTGAGGAAAAGAAAATGTCTGCCAGAAAGCAGTTGTAGACTGAGTGATAGAAACTTGTGAGTGAGAGTGTATGTAATTTGAAAAGGAAGAGGGGGAAGATGAAGAAGTAGGGAAAGATAAAAACAGAAATGAAGATCAGAGGGAGTAAAAAGGAAAGTTCACATCCACCCTTCTCGTTACTTTAAAGTTGATTCTCATTCTCCATTGTGCAAGGGAAAAACTGATGGGTCAAGACCATTTTCTTCTTTCTCATTCATCATCTCTATCTGGAATTTACCTTTATTCCCCAAATATTATAGAAATGAAAATGAACATACTATAAAAATTGAAATAGATAGATTGACAAATGTTGTTCCAGATTTTGGCTTTGAAATCTAGGTAGATTTCATGAGAAATGGTGGATTACATTAGGGAATGTTTGCAAACCTACCTCTTAGGTGAGGCACCATCTGCCAGGCTTCACACATAGCATTGACCTCATGAGTGACCCCCTCATGATAGGTTGTTCTGCAATGAATAACTGCAACTACCACCAATACCTATTTAAAATACCCATCCTAAAGAAATGGACTGATGCATTTTTGTTTCTGAGCAAAAATATTTTTGCTGAAGGTAGCAGTAATACTGCCTTATTTATTACATGTGTGCATACTTGACGACACGCTAGCCTTTTGGATATACTACAAATTAAATGAACTCTGCTGAAGAAAAAATAAAACAGCAAATGAAGACTCTTGGAGCCTGATGCCATGAAATGTTCATCAGCAGAACCTGATGAACATCAGATCTGAATCTAGATCATCTAGAATCTGTTTGCTAGTTAACTTCTAGAAGAATAGTGTCCTTCTAGGTGTATGTACCCTGCTGATCTTAAACAGAGCCCCTATTCATGTGCAAAATAACTGCACAGGGCATGGAAGTTTCTGTTGTATTTGGGTTTCAATATAGGAATGCTGCTATCTGATAATAAATATAACAGAAGTTCTTTGTTTCTGCAGAGACTGCAGCTTATGAAGGGCTCTGTTACTGATCTGTTCAGTGTTATTTTTTAGAGACCTGAAAAGTACCTTGACTAGTCTTTAATGGCTTCTGTATTTACATTTCCCTGCAGATTCATTTAATTGGCAGTTGTAGACATTTGTGCCTGATGTTGCATAATTTTTGTTTTTCTGATATAAACTGCCCTGCTCATTTTTGTGAAACAAGTGCTCATTACCTGAGTCACCTGAATGAAACACTTTACGACATCAGCCCACTAGATTGCCATACTCAGAGACAGTACATAATGAAGGATGGCCATTTGGGTTTTCCACCAGTCTAGCAGCCCAAAATGCTTTTCAGCTGCCAGAGACCTATGCTAATTCTCCATGGGCTAAATTATATATCTTACACAAGGGCTAAGTAGACAAAACTTAAGCCTGTAGATAAGAAAGTTATTCTTGCAAATGACCCAGGGACAGTAATGAAGACACAGCCTCCAGTGTTTTTGCATGGATGGCAAACGTCATGTATAAGACTCTCCTTCAGCTGAGTGATTAGACTCCCAAAACACTGTTATCTACAACCCATTTTAATGGCAATTTAAGAATTTGCCTGATTTTCCCAGCTTCCTGCTGCCCCTCTGCAAACCCATAGGACTCTTATCAGCCTTGTTCCACACCTGCTACCTCCACGTGGGTGTTTCAGATGCACTGTAACACTTATCCATAGTTTCTCTAGAGCTGAACTAATGACCTAAACACCCATCCATGATCAGAGGAAAGAAACAGATGCTGTTATGTATTCGCTTTCCTGGGTTTTTTCCCGGTCGAGCTCACAAGGCAGAGGCAGCGCAGCAGCGTCTCCCAAACGTCCTCGCCACTCAGCAGGTAGCAGAGGAAACGCAGGGGAGAATCTCAGAGCCGGGTGGGAAAAAGCGCTTTTTTCCCTCTTCGGTGTAGCTCGCCCCAGGTAGCCTGATTTCAAGGCAGAAAGCGTCCCAAGAACAAAGGAGGCGGGAGGGTGCAGTCCAGTAGCTTTTAATCCGACGCAATCCAGACATACACAGCAGAATATAGCATCTAGACTGGCCGAATTCCCGAGCCGGACTGACGCCCAGGTGGGCGTGGAAACGGCTTTTCAAGGGGGCGGTAACAGAATGGGAACCAATGAGGGACAGGGAGAGGGGAGGACACAACTGGGATACAATCCAATGAGGGGGTTTGGGGGGCGGAGTTGTAACACAGAACAAATACAGAACCGAACTTGACAGAACTTTCCAGGCTAAGGGGAAGAACAATATTCAGGGTGCCACCCCATGGGCTGTGGCTTATAGTCAGGCTAAGGCATTCCCACAGTTATGCTGTTGCCTATTGTCCTATTACATACACCTAATGTAGGACAGCAGAACAGCACTCTGAAAGAACTTTAATTTCCACTGATTTTATTGATAATGATTTGGTTGACCTGTTTTGGTGACAGCAACATTTGGACTGGTGAGTCCCACAGGCTATTTCTAACACTCTCCTAAAAGGTATTACCATTACTGGGAATACTGACGCCATAACCAGCACTCTTGTTTTTGGAAATCTTGACTTCTGTTATGTCATGATCCCTTCCAGGTTTCAAAAAGAGTGGTGGAAATACTGGTCTCAGGCTGAAACACTGTCCTGTTATCGTCAATGCACTTTCAAAATTTTAACTTAATAAATATACCAGCACTTCTCTGACACAGAATACTACATGTAATATTTTTATTTTTGTGCTAATCACTACTGAGTGCAAGGGGATATACTGCATTCCATTAATTTTTGCAGATATTTTTTTGCATTGATCTGTAGCAGGAAAATAAAATATTTCTTCTTGTCTAGCCCACCAAGTGCTACTAATATATTTTTATAACAATAACCTTACTGTACATGAGTGTTTCATACTTCTCCTCTCATAAGAAGGCAGTGACCAGCAGTCTGATTTGACAAACCACATAACTGGGATGTCACAAAAAGTCTCAGAGTTTGGAGCAGCTCCTACATTTTTTTATGATAGACTGAAATGTAAACTACTTTATATTACATTTCAAAAACATCTGCCAGTTATATGTGTTTGAATAAGCTGTCTTCAAGTACTGTTTCAGACTTAGATCAACATTCCCCTTGTGGGGCAGAAATTTCAGCACCTCATTGCTATCTTCTGAGCAGCTGCAAACCACAGAGCAAATGTACATCGTTTCCTCCTCTAGAGAGACATCTGCCTTATGGATAATAGCTCATGTCTGCTACTTCTCAGCCTGGTGGCCAAAATCTATGCCATGAGTTGGAAGATGTTATCTTCATAACCCAAGTAAAAGTTAAGCATAAGAAATAAATGTACCCACAATTAGACCATATTAAAATTCGTGCATATAAAGAGATACAACAGAATTTCCTGGTAGCACTGGTTCTGACATTTCACTGATTTTAAATGTTTGACTTTAATGTCAATTTGATCTTGGTTTTGTAGTTATATGTGTGTGGATGTGAAGCTCCCACTCAAAACACTTTTTTGCCTGCAAAAGTTGCCAGTTACTACTGCCCTGAATATATCTATGTCTGTACTTATTGCACATATTTGCTCAACATTTTGTTAATTGGTAAATTGTTCAGAATAAGATTTGTATTTCTTTCTGTAAGTGTCATAGCACTCAGAACATCTAAACAGTAAACCATCAGAAGTTCTCCAATATAAGCAATATATAAGCAATATGAATGAAAATAATTATTTTCATTCATTAATTTTCATGGCAATGAGTTTGATTTTCCAAAATAATACAAACATTATCAACAACAGATGGCTTGTTCTCATAATGCTTTAATTCTATCCTATTTTTTTTTAAGTCCAAAATTTATTATGACACTAGTAGTGTGCAGTACTGTCTCAGGATGGGAGTTGTATTATTTCAATAATATTCATAAGTACTTATTATGCAGTCACTGTAGACCAAATAGTTTTTGAATAAAGAATTCTCTCCTTGTGCAACAGCTAGAAAAATGAAGATTCTTGTTGTAGGTGGAGACTTGGGATGTTCCCGTTAAGTAAGTATAGAATACTATTATTGATGGTGTTGTCAAACTGAACTGTAAAGAAAGACACCTTTCTTCTCCATAAATTTTTCCAATTAAAAACACAAGAAGCATGTATTTTACAAATACTCTGTTGGTCCAAAAGGTTTTCAGATTTCTTGGTGCCAGATACAGAGAACTTCATGCCAGAGAGATTTTTAAGTTGGAGTCTCATAAAGAGTGTCAAGTTAACACCTTTTCGATGATGAATTAATGGGCAGTAAAAGCATTGCAATTCCAGTATGTACAGAACTTTGTGTGTTGCTGCCTGCCCAGGGCGGCCTGGGGCGACCCGGGGGCCGTGCCGGGCCACGCAGAGCCGGGGCTGCCCGGGCTGGAC
>WEIT01036351.1:0-12181 GCA_013389985.1 Dryoscopus gambensis | reverse complement strand
TGGACGGACGCCCAGGGCGACCGCGGGACGGCACGGGGCCACGCGGACGAAGACGCAATCTACAAGCGGCAGAAAAAAAAACGCCGCGGTTTTTCGCTGGCCCTTTGTTTCTCCCACGCGGAAAGCGTTTCAGTTATCATTGGACCATTTTGAATGAAGCCCCTTTCGCGGCACAATCTCGTTGGTTACTGCCGCGGGTCGTCCTCCCGTTCTGCCCCTTCCCACCCCCCAATATAGGAGCGTGGCAGAGATCACGCCTCGCCTTTGCTCTTGCTCCCTTCTCGAAGGTCGTGGCTCTCGGGGAGTAAAGCGTGAGGAAAAGGACAAATTTCTACCTTCTTTTCTTCTGCTAATGACTCAAGTCCGGCTGTAGGCAGTCTACGCCATTTCTGGGGCGATCGCAGCTGCCGGAGCGCTCTTTCTCCGCCTCTCCAGGCGGCAGGAGATGTCCGAAGCAGCATTCTGCGGCGAAACCCCTGGCCGGGCAGCGGCGGAACGCCTACACTTGTGTGTAAAGGCAGACATTCAGTGAGAGTGGTTCTGTGACCTTTGCGGTACCAGTAAAGGTTGGGTTCAGTGCGGGCAACATCCAATCAGTCTTTCAAGGTTAACTACACATGCCAAGCTGGGAAATGAAACAATTACTAACAAATTTTATGGGTATATTCTGTCAAATTTAAAAGGCAATAAGAAGTCTAAATTACAAGTATGCCTGAGGAAGGTACTCCAAAAATAAATTAGGAAATTTGGGTTGAGGTTTTTTTGTTTTTTGTTGTTTTTTCTTCTTCCTTAAGTTGTCATTTCTAACTAGGCACTGAAAATATTGGTGGAACTAAAAAAGGTATGTAGGAGACACCATGTACTGTTGGAGGAAGAAACCCACAATGGAGAGGGCAGAAGTGCTAAGAAACGATGCAGTCATCACTGGGGCAACATTGACACAGTGAATGTGAATGATTAATTACACAGTAATTAATTTTTAATTAACTTAACCCTGCTTTCCTTATTTTAGAAAGTTAAATAAACTTCATTTTATGGTATTCGCTAAACCAATGAGCAGAGTCTAGAATTCTGCTCTAATTCGAGTCAGCAATATGGCAAAACCGTGTGCAGAACATAAATGTTTCTTTGTAACTGAAGTAGTTTCTTGTACTTTGTAACACTTTTATATTTTTTAAACACTTTCCATTAGTGGCAGTACATTGAAGTCTCAAAAAATATTTTATCATAATCTCGCATATTTAAGGAAAAACAGCAAATGTATTTTTTATATCTCTAAATGAGTTCCCAAAATTACAAACTCCATTTCTCCTCTGTGTAACTGAACGCACACTCAAAGAAATAATAATAGCCAGAGCAGGAAGTTGAAAAGAGCAGATCTAAAGTTGCTATTTAAAAGATTTGCATCAGGAGTAGAAATATCTGATACTGGAAAAATACATGTCTGTGTGTTTGTAGGCTGATTCTCAGCCAGTGAATTTCACCCAGTGGATCCTCTGAGATCTTTCAAAACTGTGTTTTGCCCTTGGTAGCAAAATGCTAGGTTCTAAAATTTGTATCATGTCATTTTGGAATAAGCAGAATTTTGCCATTGGCTTCAACTCTAGGTGAGCAGCAATACAAGCTATTAAAACACGACTTTTTCTCCACTTAAAAAAACTCCTTTATTAGAAATCAAATTTCTTTAACAAAATATATTCCACTTTGAAAATGTCACTGAATAGCTGCATACAGGATGTAGTTCCCAAAGACAAATTGAGACCAGCCTCTAGTCTGCAATCAAGATTAGCACCCTGCTTTGACTTTCCTGAAAGAGCTCCCCATCTCCAAATGTGTGAGTGTATTTGAAAACTTTCTCTCTTTAATTTTCGGGCTTTATTTTTCTGCCTCAAAGTCTCAAGTAAATACAAATAAAAATAAATTCTTAGGCAAGAGAATTCTTGTTTTCAAGACAGCCGTTCCATCTACATTTCTACAGACTGTCATCTTACTGTACCTGACTTTATGATAAGTAAAGGTCTGGCTGTCCAGCTATGCCTGTGAAAGGGGAAAGCTCTGCTAATATCTGTTTTGTAACTGACAACTGGAGAAAGCCCTTTCCTTTTCTCTACTGATTTTCCTGGTTCACCAGTGTGCAGGAGCAGCACCTTGTTGCTCCAGTTATCTACAACAAGTCAGGACTGCTGTATGCCTGGATTCTTCCTCTGTTCTTCCTATCTGCCTGCTATACTGGCCCCCTTTACAGGTATAATTAAGTTATATGCCCTGTTTCATATGCCTGGGCAAAGTAGATCATCTTCTGGTCTCATATCCAACTAAGACAGAAGTAGAAGTTGTTTAAGGGAAGAAAAGAATATTAAAAAGTGTGGAAGTCAAATCAGTCAAGTCAGAACACTTCAGAGGGAAAAACATCACATTTGAAACAGGCAATTGGAAGAGCAGGAAAACATACTTATTTCTGTAGAGTATGAGCTGGCCCATAGCAGAAGAGTTTGTTCAGACAGAAGGTGGAACACTGATATAGGGGAGAGAAAGATAAATTCTTGCTGATGTCAAAGTCCTTGGTTTTCATTTCATGAGCAAGGTAAAAAGATGGCAGTGATATGTGGGAAAAAAAAGCACACAAGTTTCTGACGACCTGCTGCTTATATTTTCAGCATATTCACTTACTATCAGCTAATTGAGGAATGGAAAACTCACACAATTCAACAAGTGGAGTATAAAAGTTCAACCTGACATCTTATGACTTCTACAATAATATAAAATAACAAATGCACTTAGGTAACATGTTTTTGTTTTTTTTTTAATTAAAACATTAGTGAAAACTGTTATCCCTTTCTACATGGTTACCCATATATTCCTTTATCTCCCTAGGGATGTCAATTGAATTTCAATTTATCAGCTCTGCATTTCTTTTTGTATTACTCTGATGTATAGGTTAACCTGTCAGACTTAAACCCAAAGGCTTTGACCTCTACTCTCCATTAGGTACTTCAGGATTTCCTTCTGCAATGGCATCTATACAAAACCTATGGTGGAGAGATTGTGGTGCAGTTAGGGAGAGCTAATTATAATTAATTAATCAATTTATTAATGCTTTGGAACATTCAAGTTCTATGATGGCTCTGTAAGTAACCTCATCATCTTATTTTCATTACCTTCCTCTTGTCTATTCCCTTCTTTATTTTTGTGTCAGATCTGTTTGCTGCATCTAGTTTCAAATTAGATTCTTAAGGGCAGGGACAATGTCAGAGCTTGTTTGTACAGTAGCCAGTGTGTTTAGGCCTTATCCTGACTGGAGCTTTTGGACACAACTGTAATTAATTATCATTTACAGCTGAGACATGGGGATGTTAAATGCCTTGTTCAGGGTGTCAAAGCAAGTCAGCTGTAAATGAAACCCAGATGGCATCTTTCTTTACTCCAACTGCCAGACCATTGCTTGTTCTGAGAGACTTCTGCACTGAAATAAATATTACAAAATATTCCCAAGAAGAAGGATGATGTTTTTTATTTCCACAGACTTCTCAGAGAAAAAGGCCTCAGATACCTCTTATGTTAAAATACAGCTCTTTTTTTAGTCTGTAAGTACAGAAGCCTCTGGTTGTCATAAAACAACTTCTTGCCTATTCTCAATAAAATGTCTGTTCTATCAAAAAAAATGTTCAGTATTGTGTGGAGATACAAAAGTTTTAGAAGCTTGAGGGAATGTAATATAACAATTTGGCCCTGAGGAGGGGACTGGCAGTTGCTGGAGTAGAGGTGTTGTTCTGTAGTGGTATCACAAGTAGGAGTGGCTGCTCTTAGAGACACCTTTGCAACATTTAAGACTATAAACACTCATGCAGAATATCCCTAATTCAGGAATTTACTCTTATCTGTTAGTAGGTTATTTCTACACCTTCAAGAACTTAAAACAATATAAGATGATAAATATTCAGCCAAATCCTTCATACTTACTTTGAATTCACAGAGCAATATAGTTGAATAAATTCAGCTGTAGCTTTTCTAAATCATGGGCTACAGACTGTCATAATCAGATCTTTTCTATTGTTTCTACCATCAACAACAAGCTTGAGAGAGTGACATGGCTGTAGTGTTCTTACTAATTAGTTGGAAGGAGACAGACTTTTCAAAGACTTAACAACATATAAGAATATATATGAAAATTACTGAGTTTATATTCATCTGCATGACTGACAGTCATGTAGTGCGCTTTTTCAGGGATGGGGTGGAAATGTTCTCTGATCAAACCAGTTCTGGAAAAGAAACATTATTTAAAACAAAGCTTACAAGTCAGTTTTAGGAAAACCATAAAAATTTTATGAGAATTTTTAAGTATCTGTGGATCTTAGATTGTAAAACAATAAAGAAACTGTCTAAACCACCTTGAAATATGTTTATAAAATTAATCGTGGAGCTAAACTTCAGATACAGAGATTATATTTAATGCCTGTAGTGCCAATGAAAGAAATATACACATTAATATCTGCATCTGAAAAAAACAGAAGAAAAACCAAAATAAACCCTTTCTTAGTAATTTGCAGATATCTAAAGTCATCAAGTGTCTCCTTTGGTGTTTTGAAGCTCCCTAGATTCCAGTGTTTCTCCAATGGGCATGGCCAGAGCACTCTGCCCTGCAACTGGGAAGATCCTGCCTCTCCTCTAAGTGTTGGTCTACCTTATTCAGCGTGACATATCCCAGTGCTAACATACCCGAAATTTCAATATGTAAGAGAGATCCCTAAGGCTGTGGCTTCACAGGTCTTCTAGTCCCAAATGAGAGTGATTTTTTGAATATAATCTGACAGATACCCTAATGCAGCACACTTTGTTTGGCATCCTGGGCTGGCTTTGAAGCATGTGAATTTCATTCCATTCAAATGAAAATAAATCAGCGTATATGGTCTAGGAGTGCACCAAGAAGTGCACTTCTGAAGTTAGAGGAAACTAACGGTTTGTAAGCTACAGCTTACTCTTACCTCATTAGCTTGGAGTATGCACATTTGAGTCTTCCCACTTGAATGCTGAGATCTGCCAAGAATGCCTTATTTGATCCTAATCTGACTTTCTTGATATTCTCTGACATGGCCAGGCTGCTAAAAAAAAAAAAATCTACTTTTCCAAACAAAAGTTCTAGTGACTGTATCCTGTGTATTACAACTATTTCTGCTTTGGTTTTTTGTTTGAGGTTTGTTTTTTTTATTTTTCTGATGATAGCTGAGGGAACTTATTTCGGAAACCAGAATATCTACTTCTGTGTTTTAGCTAACTAATTACAGGAATAATATTCTTGTAGTCAGATTGTCTTCCTGAAACTGGAAGGAATTTACCCTGGCTACATCATGACAATTAATACATTTCTAGTTCCAAACAACAAATTTCTGCTGAAAAAAATCATGTCTGTCTAAATCTCAGCCCACTGAGCAGACTCCACATCTTGACATAGATATTTAACTTCAGTGCTAGAAACCACTAAGTCTCATTGCCTTCCCAGTATTGCCTCTCTCATTGCTCCTGTATCACAAGGCCATTTCATATATGAATATATTTTGTTTTTCTAGTTCCTTAGATAATCCTTACTCACAGAATCTCAAACCCAAGCCAACTTTTCTTTTACTGATCACAGCCTTCTACTAATATTCTGCTAAACATATTCAGTCTTATTTTTGGGTCATTTTCTTTATCCTCTCTATCTTTCTAAGTTGTGGCTACTTACACCCCTTCTTTATAATCTTTCTTTGAAGGTATTTATAGACTCGTATCATGTCCTGCATTAATCTTTCCTATTCTCAAGTATATAAAATTAGATGCCTCATCTCTTTGCTTGCATCTTTTTGTTCAATCTACATCTATTGTTCTCACTGTCATTTGTTTGCGTTTCACATGTAAATTTAGTTGCTTTTACATAAAAAAATTATGTAAAATTTACTTTCATTGATCCTTTCCTTTTCCTGGTCTTAAAATTAAGAACCAAACATGGTTAGAGGGGAAAAAAGGGTTTTACCTTGGTATTTATTTAAGGATCCTTAGGTGCACCACATCCAGGTAGAATGCACCGGAATGCACCCCAGAATGCACACTGAAATTGCACTCACATGATGATTCGCATATACAGTTACAGACCTTACACATGAGCATATCTATCAGAGATTTTCCAGTGAGAGGCTCAAGAGAAGCCCCTGTCCTGAGGAACCTTCCCCCCTGCATGGGCCTATCTTGGTTTGCAGAATGTGTTCTGGAGAGGACCTTGGTGTCTGGGGCTTTCTGACCCCTAATTGTGAGGCTTGCGAGAATGTTCAGTCTCTTGGCTGAACGGAACTTTGGGTCTAAGCTAGTTATCAGACTTGGGGAATTACAAGTATATGGGCTAAAAGCACTAAGGATACATAAAAGCTGTATAAAAGGGTATATAACCTGGCTAGATGCCAAGTGCCCATCAAAGCCTCTCCTCTCCTGAACTGGACAGGAGAGAGAAAATGCAGTGAAAGGCTTATGGGTCAGAATAAGGACAGGGAAAGATCACTCACCTATTACCACCCTGGTAAAAAAGGGCAAAATAAATTTGATTGGGAAAATAAATTGATTATTTTACCAATCAAATCAGAGCAGAACAATAAGAAATAAAACCAAATCTTGAAGCACCTTCTCTCCACCCCTTCCTCCTTCTCAGGCTGAACTTCACTTCCAATTTTCTTTACCTCCTCACCCTCCAGCAGCGTACGGGGACTGAGAACAGGAGTGACAACCTGTTCATCACATATTGTATTCGCCACTGCTTCTTCCTCAGAGGAAGGACTCTTCACACTCTTCCCCTGCTGTTTCTCCCACGGGAAACAGTCCTTCATGAATTTGTAGTTTTACATGAATTGCTCCAGTATGGGTCCCTTCCACTGGGTGCAGTCCTTCAGTAACCAACTACCCTAGTGTGGGTTTCTCCATGGGACCACAAGTCCTGCCGGGAGCCTGCTCCAGCATGGGCTTCTTACAGGGTCACAGTCTTCTTCAGGTGTCCACCTGCTCCAGCATGGGATCTCCCACAGGCTGCAGGTGGATCTCTGCTCCACCATGGATCTCCATGGACTGCATGGTGACAGCCTGCTTCATCAGGGTCTTCACCTGCCTGGTGAACGTCCTCCCCCTCCTTTTTCACTGGTCTGCAAAGTTGTTTCTCTCACATAGTCTCACTCACTCCTCTCTTTCCTGCTGTTGCTGTGCAGTTTTTTTGCCCCTCACCTTTCTTAACTGTGTTATCCCAGAGGTGCCAGCACTGTCACTGCTGGGCTCAGCCTTGGCCAATGCTGGGTCTACTATGGAACTGGCTGGCATTGACTCAGTTAGCCTCTGGGAAAGCTTCTGGCAGCTTCTCACAGAGCTATCTGTATAGCCCCCTTACTACCAAAACCTTGCCGTGCAAACCCAATACACCTTTCAACCTTTTGAAAAAAAGATTAAATAATTTTGAATCTCTGTACAGCTAACATTCCATCTCTCAGGCTAATCCTTATCTGAAAGACCACAGAGAGAGGGAATACTTAGATAGTATTTATATAATACTCCTTTCAATCCTTAAGTGATTTCCAGAAACTTATAAACAGGTAAATCTGTCCATAGATTATGGTAATTTGAGTCTAGTATTTTTTTACCTGTATTTCTGAGGAATGGATATTATTCAATCAGGTTCCACATGTCTGCACTCCTTTGTCTGTCTGCTCCTCTCCAGTAATTCCCTAATCTGCTGGCAATTTTAGTTTCAGACATATTTGAGAAAGGAGTAGAATCATGGTAAGTATGTTATTTCTCTAAGATTGATGAAAACAAGTGATGGGGTAGAAAAGAGGGAGAAAGTTACTAACTTTATCTTCACAAAGAAGACAGCTTTACAGTAAGATAGCACAGTTTTATTAGACACCGGAGAATCTAGTTCGCATTGGTGTTTTCTGCCTCACACAGTTTCCCTAGTATTTGGTAATGCAAAACCCCTAAATGAAGTTTTCCCAATGCCTAATTTTCTTAACTGCAGCTGTTCCCTGTGGATTCTCTATGCTGTGAAAAAGGCATGAGTTTATCCTGCAATCTAGTATAATTCAGTTAGGAATTATCAGTCAACCACAAGACAAAAATTTATTTGCAATCTATTTCTTATTTCTTGTGGCACTTTTTATGTATATTTGTCACCCTTGTTCTTTCTCAGATTTGCTATTTTTCAGATAGCTGTCATCTACCTTTTTTTTTTCCCCAGTCTCCTTTGATTGATAACTATGTTGACTCTCCCCTCAAATGAAACTTTGCTTTAGACATATTGTCCCCACCTTTCCTCTGTTGGGCTGGCATTTGGAACAGATGTCAACCATTTGCTCCTGTTTGATATCATGTCTATTCCAGCTCCCCAGTTCATGCCCCACTTGCTCCACACTAACTAGCACAAGAAATGGAACAGGTGTTTGCTTTGTAAAGAAGTTGAACAATTATTCTACTTTGAATCTGATTCTTGCTCACCTTCTGCCCTTAGTTTCCATCTTTGGGTGTTTTTTATAGAATGTAAACGCTGATTGCAAGTACGTGCAGTCCCTGCTGCTTTGCTGTGGAAATAATTTTTTGCATGACGGAAATTGTAGCAGAGTTAAACAGCCAAAACATTTGCATAGCATGGCAAACAGGATTGCTGAAAATTTTCATGTTAGGAGCTAGACTGGCTAATGAAAGTAACTCAAGAGATGAGTTGGGACTTCAGCAAACACTGTCAGAGACTCAGAGGACACTGAGTGTCCGTTACACTAAAGGACTGGCACTAACTGCCACTGCAGATGTCTAACTCCAAGTTGAATTCTCAGGCTGCTTGCTAAGGTTTAGCACTTCAGGCTCAAGATGCTGAGGTTATCACTTGTAAATTTCTTCCTGGATTCAAGGACTGGATGCTGGATGTGCTTAAATTTTTACATAGGTCTGTCTGCCCAGCATGCTGACTACAGTGTTTTCAGCACAAGTTTCCATTAAAGCTCTTGATCCTTAACTTGGAGCCCAGTGTTTCAGTATATGTAACAGAGTACTTAAAAGGCTAAGAACTGCAATGTGGCACATCATTCTTCTATGAGGATTTAACTTTGAATAGTAAACAGACAGTTGCCCAAAAGTGACATCTGCAATGGTTTTTGGGTACATTTCAGACCTGAAGCTTTACTGAACAAACCTCACAGGACCCCTCTGTCTGTTCTTTCAGCATCCTACAAGTTTTTCTACATTTAGAAGTGTCTTCCTTCATATGCAGGAAAGGGATATGTGGCGCTTTGTTGATCTAGCTCCTCATGCAGCTGGATGGCACTTGGACATGGAGTTATGGAACCTTACAAACTCAAGCCCCCTGTGGCCCATACCCTCTATATGGCTACACTTTGTATTTTCACAGCTGTTGCTTTGAATCAATACCTACCCCAGCAGCACAAATGGACTGAAAAGTGGACAAAAATATCAAACACAAATCCATTCTTAAAAAATAACCTATCATTACTTGAGTAACTCATAGTTACTATTCACCTATGAGTTTAACTGGCTCAATTCATAAAGTTATTTGAAGAGTTATAAACTTTAGTGAAAACTATCAGTATCAATTGTGGCTTTGTTACTATTTCTGTTGCAGCAGCTGAGTCATGTTCTATCACATGCTCCTTCTCTTGGGCATGGCATTGTGCACCCATTCCATACCTATCCTTTATGAAGTGATTTCCTAAATCTGCATTTGGTGCTTGACTTCAGAGTCAGACACAATAAATATCCACAGCTATAGAACTGCTGAAGAAGACAAGGATCAAGAAACAACAAGGGACCAAAACTAAACCAGCTAGGAGGAAATACAGTTGTATCTGGAGTGTCACACACCTCAAATTAAGCACTGACTCCAGAGTTTATGTGAGATTGGCAGTCAGAGCCTCAAGTTCTCCTGCTGCCCCAAAAGCAGTTTTCCACTGAATAATAAACTTAATAATTTCTTGTGAGAGCAGGACTACAGATGGCTGTACAACCATTAGACTTATATGTAAGCTTCCTTGTGCTTATAACGTCATTTAGTGCTTTTCTGTTCTCACCTCCCTTCCACTGTCCATAATTTTCGTAGGAAATGTATATAGTCACTGCACAGTTTTTTACACTAAAATGTTTTCAAGGATTTCTCTGAATTTGGATGACAATGAGTTTGTAGGACTCTGATTTGCTATTTATTCATTAATTTTGAATTTTAGATCAGCATTATGGATCTTTATATTTAGCCTACCGAAGCTGATCTCAGTTCTTAAAGTGGAAAATTATAATACTTAGGCTATAAACATGAATCTTCCGAAAGAACATATAGGTCCAATAATTTTCACAAGTAAAATTTTTTAATAGTTCTCACTTTGGGTGTAAATGCCTAAATTCTTCAAAAACTGTGCTTCGGGTGCTTATCTCTTTTTTTCATATCTATGTGCTTCAGAAACCTGATAATCCTCTCATACTTGTCTTTTATTGCCAAGAGCCAATAACTTGCTTTTAAATAGGTGCTGTACTGTCCAACAGATCTGTATTCCAGTACCTAGTCATCTCCTTGGAGATTTGAGAGATATCAGGTTACAAGAAGGGTCAGAGCGTATCCTCAGTATTAGGTCCAAAAGGAGACTCTTTCCTATACTTTAAAAAAATCCTACTGGGTTTCCTGGATTTCAGATTGAAATAGAAGTTCAAGCAAATAGTTAGCCAGCATCAATACTTTGTCTGAGCACAGAAACACAGAATCAATACTTTGAAAATCCTCTTGGCAGAAGAGTGTTTATAAGTACTTTGGTACTGCAACAGTGGTTGCAAGGGAGAAGGATTTGTTGGCATGTCACCTGTAGCTTTGGAAATATCTTTTATATCTGCATAATGGACATGACTACTCTCTTTAATCTCTTTAAAATTTTGCCATTGGTGCCCAAGCACAATTAGTGAAACATCTGTACTTTCCATGGCTGAGATAACAAAGTTGTCATTAGAAATAAGATGGATTCCAGTAGTGACCACAGTGATGCTGCCTGGCACTCCTAGATAATGCTCTCCCCTGAGAAGCCTTACCCTAGTAATTACTTTCTTCTCCCTTTTGTCAACCTATTTAAAATCTATCACTTTTAATGAGTATTTATCTACAAGTCAGTAAATCTGTATTAGGTAGCATCTCGTATAATGTCTTATTTTAGTCCATTATACATGATATTCTATCGTATCTACACAGGCTTCATTCCTACATTTTGCTCCATGTTGACCGAACCCTTTGTTCATGCAGAGCCCCTTGGACTCCACCACCATTCCATATGGATCTAAGATTCCATCTGCATGGATAAATGGTGAGATCTGGGTCAGTAATTACACCATAGAAAGTGATTAGATTTTTTTAAAGCATTGACTATTTTTAATAAGCTTACTTTTAATTATTAATTGGAATCTCCCTAAATATTCGCATATTGATTCCCTTATATGCCTGAATATTATGCCTAGAATCTACGAAAAATTAATTGGCCAGATTTTTCCCAGTTCTTTCTTCCTCCCGTCTAGGGTTATTTTTAGTCTCTGAATCCCTAGCTTGATTAACATTATCTGTAAAAGTTCAAAAAGTCCTTTGGATAGTTCCTTAAAATATTCAGGTACACCAACTTTAAATGTCCAGATGCATGTTAATTTTGTGCAATAGTAGTTAGTAAGCAGAGAAATTATTACAGGGCACATTAGGAGAGATAATCATCAAAGATGTTTAAGTCAGTGAACTGCAACTTGCAGGGTTGAGTACTGGCCCTAGAATTAGAATCTGCATATTTTTTATTAGTATTAACAAAGCTCATGACTGCTTTTATCCTTTGAATTATTTAGCCCCAGTCAGGACAGAGGCCTTGTTGTTCTTGGTAAAATACAGATATGGAAACAACACTTCTCAACAGGCTCAGGCTCATCATGAAAGTTTCATGTGGCTAAATCATTCATTTGATAGACATTCCAGGTAGGAAAGGATTACAGCCAAGAAAAGGGTTATCTCCTTAGGGAAAAAGCTCTTACTGAACCAAGGTGGAAACTCTAGGACAATGACCAAACCTTTTAATTTGTTGACAAGGACTATCTTAGCAGCTCCTGACACAAGTGGAGGTCACTGCTGGTTTCAGTCTGCAAGGAAGGTAGTCATCTC
>WEIT01036350.1:0-36943 GCA_013389985.1 Dryoscopus gambensis | reverse complement strand
TAAGCACTACTGAGCTAACCCTAAGAACAAGAAACAATGGTCAGACTTGATGATCGTAAGGATCTTTTCCAACATAAATGATTCCATGATCAGCATGTTATCAACATTATTCCAATATGAAATCTGAAATACAGCATTGTACTAACTATTAGGAAAAGAAATAAACTGTATCCCAGCCAAAACCAGGACAAAATTATAATTAATTCAATTTATCATGGCATAAAATAAATCCAGTAGAAACAGTTATATATAATTACAGCATTATGCAAGGATGCATTTATTGACTAATCAGTGACTGAGCTAGAATAAGATACTGAGTATAAAAGAGCAACAAGCAAAGTGCGATGCAAATTGGATTCAGGTGTCACAGTTTAACTCCAGCCAGCAACCAAGTACCACTCAGCCACTTGCCAGCTTGCCCACTCCCCCACCAGTGCGAAAACAAAAGTTGTGCAGACATGCAAAGAAAAACAAAGAATTAGTTCGCTGCTTCCCGTGGGCAGGCAGGTGTTCAGCCACCTCCAGGAGAGTAGGGCTCCATCATGCGCAACTGTGATTTGGGAAGACAAAGGCCATAACTCCAAATGTTCCCCCCTTCTTCCTTCTTTCCATAGCTTTATATACTGAGCATGATTTCATATGGTGAGGAATATCCTTTTGGTCAGCAGTAGTTACCTGTCAAGACTGCGTCTTCTCCCAGTTTCCCATAGACCCCCAACTTCCTTACCACCATGGCAGCATGAAAAGCATAAAAGGCCTTGGCTCTGTGTAAGCCTGCTCAGCAATGCAAGACAAAATCTCTATATTATCAACTTTGTGTTCAGCACGAATCCAAACCACAGCTTCATAACAGCCACTGTGAAAAAAAGTTTGCTTTACCCCAGCCAAAACCAGCCCAACTCAAAAAAGGAAGAAAGGTATAAGTCTAGCAATAAAGAACAAAAAAATGGCCAGAGTAGGTCTGCGTTAGACTATGTGAGTAGGGCAATGGAAACTGTCCAGCTGCAGCAGTATAGAGACACATTGATATTTTGATACTTCTGTTTAATACTCAGTAGATCAAGCTTAAAAGCTAAAGGACAAGATAGGACAATGTCTCCATCTTTCCTCTGTCAATCTCCCAACAAGCCTCCTTACCCCTCCCTCCCAAACCAAAGCAGCATTTCTGCCACTGTTGTCTGCCACCTGGAAAATTAAAGATTGCTGGTTTGCATGGGCATTTCTGCATTCAGCAGAGTAACAGGTGTTACTCAAGTTTTCCTCTGTCTAAAATATCTTGTTATTCAGAGCTGTTCTACAGAGAGAAGCCACCTCCATTTAAGGGTAAGAAGATGAACTCTGCCCTTTGAGCACCGAACAAAATCACTTTGATAGGAAATATCATAGTTTTCCACTCTGTATTTTTTTCTGTTTCCCTCCTTCATCACTAGCAACAGGGATAAGAATTCTTTCATATTTTTTCTGTTACAAGACTATCATATTGAAGACATACTGGCAATGACCAGCTCTATCACTATTGTTAGTGTGTTACCTTAGGTGAATTATAATATTTCTGTCAAGTCTACATGAGATGAATTTCTCACATTTTTGTCTTTGAAATTCTGCCTTTGTAAATGAGACTTCCCAGACATGCTGTGCTTACTACATATGTTCCACTATACTGCGATTCCCATGCAAATTGCATTTGTACATTTATACAGTTCAGAAGCTCCCAGCAGCCTTATGACGTAAGGAATTCAACCCCAGATCCAAATTGCTTAATCTACTGGATGTTTGAAAGGATTAATATGCATAAGGAAAAATTTGCAGCACTCACTCCCATCCCATCTTTATTGTTCTAATATATTCAGGCATCTGCATGCATGCAATGACATTTTATGCTCAAGCTCTGTAACACTTTCTGGTAGTTTTTACCCTCAGTGAAAAGGGCTGCCACCACTGATAGCATGCTTAGCCACTGCCACAAAAGAGAAGCTTTAATGCTTGATAATTTTGTTAGTAAAGGAAAATGTTCCATACATTCATCCTGTAACTACAGAATGAATTGCATTTAATTAAAAATTAAGTAAATGAAATCAACTTAATTCAACTTATAAAATTAATTAAATTAATCACATTAAAATATTTTAATTCAAATTAAATTAGATCAATATGTTAGTACTACCCTGACTGAGTTCCAGAAAGGACAGCAACTGTTTAGGTTTGAGAATGCCTCATGTTTGAGATATAGATAAACCAGAATATCAACATAATTTTAAATGAACTTCTTTTTAGTAGTTCATCGATGGGTTTAAAAATGTATTCCAAGATTCCTACACATTAAAAACGTGCTTCTTGCTTTGATTGTGAATGTCTACACTAAATCTCTTCAGAAGAAAGCAGCAGCAGTCTTTTAGCATTCCAGTGAAGGTCTATTGCCCTGTCCCTTGCCCTGATGCTTCTCCCGAGGGCAGTCATCTCAAAGACTGGGCACTTAGATCTACTGCAGTCCAGCACCAACCAGATGCTAAAGAAACGAGACTGTCATCATTATCAGAGCTAAGTTCACATTCTGCCCTTTGGCATTATTAATTCTCAGAAGAGTCTGAGGGGCAAATTTCTCAAAAGGGGCTGAATCAAGGCTAGGAAAGTTCCTCAGTAAACAGATCTGAGAGAAGAGACAGGAGTTTTAAGATGTTGCTTCTCTTTCCAGTTCTGCATAGAGAGCCTGTTCTGACTGTGAAGTATTTCGAATAAGGGAAGAACTGTGAAGAATTAAAGTTTGAAAGCCATCATTATTTAAGAATGATACTTGGAAGGAGATTCTCAAGAAAACACATATAATTAATTCTTTAGGAATTCCGTCTTTTTGTCCAGACACAACGGCATTTGTGGCCTATTTTTAATTTACTTTCAAATAAGCATACACACACACAATGCTTTAGGAGAAGATTTTCCATACTTCCTTTGTGTTTCCTATTGCAGAAATTCAGAGATGACTATTATTATAGAAACCTTACTCCCAATGCCTCTCCTCACTCATTCTCCATTATTTCTACTGGTTTTGGCTAGATGAAATAAAAGATCTTAAATTTTCCACAGGGTATATTATTATTGCAACATAGTTTATCAGCCAGTCTGCCACCTTTTTTGCCTTGGACAACGAATATTTAGAGATTTTTTTTTTCACCCTCTATAGACTGCAGACTACATGCTGTTATTTTAAATTGTAGACCTGCTGTATTCTATTATTTTCACTGGTTTTCCATGGGTGTGATGCAGTGTTGCATGAGCTCCTGCTGATTTACACACATATAAGTAAGAAGGATAACTGGAAAAGTTCCAGAAAGATAATCAGAAATTTTCAATTCAAAAACTAAAATGGTAATCTGGAATAATGAAGTCTTCTCATATATATGTATATATATATNATATTCTTCCTTTAAGGAAAATAAAAGAAATCTTGTGATTTCAATGAGGATCAACTGGGCAAGCTTTGGTCCATTTCACTGCATTTCATGTCATCCCATTCACTTTTATTGTTTTCACTTTATTTCAGAATTTTCTTTTTTTTTGCTTTTAGCATTTAATTTCTTCAATTTCTTCTCCTGTCTCTTTGTTTACCTTTCTTCCCTGATTTCAGGATTTCAGTGTGAATAATTTTGGCAACTTTTGCTCCTTTTCCCTGGACCTCATTTTGTCTCACTACATTTCGTTGTAGTCACTCCATTTCCAAATTTTCTTCTTTTTTTTAAAATTTCATTTTATTTGATCATATCTCCTTTCCAGAGTGTTTGTTACACTTGGTTCTCTGATGTCAAGATTTGATTCAGGAGAGGCTTTGGGCAGTCTTTATGAAGTTCATAGCACAGAATTGCTTTTGTGAAATGCTTAGAGACCAGATGTGGATATGGAATCTAATGCTGGGTCTTGTACGCAAAAAAGATGGTCATTCTGTGCCACTTGTTTAACAAGGACTTGTTCTAGCTGTGAAAGAGTCTTTATTCCCATCTTGTAAGACTTACTTTTTTGTTTGTGTCTTTGTTTATTCAGGCAGTCTTCACAATCAGAGAATCACAGAATAAGTAAGGTTTTAAGGGGCCATCTCTTCCAACTTCCCTGCTCAAAATGGTCATCCTAGAGCACATTGCACAGGATTGCTTCCAGATAATCAGAATGGGATGTGAAGACATAGGTAGATTAGCTTCATTACTTAGATGCGTTTTTTTTAAATCTTATTGAGCCACTAACTAGTTTGTTCTTCTGGTTAATTCCAGTTAAGCATGTTAACAATACAGAATCTGAAAGTGCTATCTTTAAGTTGAGAATTAGGTACGTGGAAATGTCTTTATTACTTTTGAAGTTTAAGACAGAATATTAAAGAACTACACTTTTAGAAGGTAAATACGAAAACTGTACTTCTAGAGGTTGGCTAGAGAATATAGACCAGGAAATCACTGGTATAGAGTAAATAGAACACACAAAGTGATGAATTTCTAAAACCGTAATCTCTAATATTGATAAGTTGTGTCTGGTATATAAGAACTAAACCAAACCAAGCATGTCAAGTTTACACTCTATGTACATCGACTTTATGAAAATTTGTAGCAGCACTAAAACTGTTTTGAATGTTATGGAAGTCATTTGGCATGAATAGAGTGTACAGAATCAGAAAATAATATTATAATATGTTTTAAGAAGCCTGTGGTAAGGTGTTGTTTCATTCCACTAAAGAGAACAAAGTCCTTCAGGAATTTTTGCAAATTTGGGGACATTGCTCTGTACTTACTGTTTCATACAAAATAGTTCAGAAGGCAGTATTTCAGAACTGCAGATGGGCGTGTGGTTGTCTGCAGAGAAGTAAAACATGCCCAAAACTGTGGAAGAATGCTGACCACCAGCTGCAGTTGGAAAAAATGGGGATGTCTCCAGAGCATGCACTAGGAGTTGGATCAGTGTCATGGTACAGGCACTTTATGTACCAGAAGATCAGAGGATCATACAATTCCTGGTCAGAACTTGGTGAAGAAATTCCCGTTCTGCACAGTTCCATTTTAAACAAAGGGAGAGAATGATAGTTAAGAGCCGCAGCAAAGCTCACATCCCAGGCTTGCGAGACCAAGGTTGTCAATATTCCCTTTTCAAGGCGTATTTTGCATCTGAATCTTTTTCAAAAAATTGTCACTATTTTGGGATTTTGTATGTGGGACTATATGAATGTCACATTCTTATGAACAGCAGTATGAAAAAAAGGAGGACAACTAGCAAAAGGTAGATGTAATGCTGTATTCTTAATGGATTTTATACTCATTTTAAAAATATGTATATCTGGAGCTGTTAGTTATGACTTTCTGGAAATGTTTGAATTTTGACAGTTAAGATAGTTAAAATAATTTACCGTTTTTATTTTTTGTGAAATATTTGCAGTACAAAGCATTTTGTCTTGTGAACATATATGGGTAACATTTCCATGATTTTGTGTGAATAAAATATGATCTTTGAATGACTCAGTCTGATCCATGAAGTTGTGGCATGTTTTAGCACAAAATAGAATCTGAGTTTTCGTCCAAGTTCCTATCCATCCAAATGCAACTCAAAGCAATATTTAAAAGTTTGAGCAATAATTTTAGTTCACCACAAGCAAACTATTTACAGTTAAATGTATTGAATTAACAAGACAGAAAAAGAGTCCACGTTTGGAAAAAATGGGAATGATGACGTACATTCAGGGAGAAAATACTCAAGTTAGCCAAAGCTAATTTAAAAGAAACAATATAATTGCATTCTTCTTGCATATGCCTGGCTTATTATTGAAAAATGTATGTTTGTATTTTTCTACTCATCATGCAAGTATTAACTTGGCAAAATTTGATCTCTGTTGGATAGGATATTTTCACTGTAGTAGAGAAGTATGTCTTGGAGGGGCGGGTCATGTCAGGTATGATTGAAAAAAACAGTGGGCTTATGTTTTCCTAAGAAAGTATATGCTTTCCCTTAGTGAATTTATTAGAGTTGGTTAATGTCAGAACTTGTTTAGGTAAAAGTTTGTTTTCTATGTTCAGAACTGTATCTGTAAGGATATTTTTTGTAGTTAATTTAACTCTTTTTTCTAAATGTATTCTGGAAGAATGAGAAATTCCTCATTATCAATATTTTTAAAAGTAAATTAATACCCTGAATATGCCTTGTCACCTTAAGAGAGATTGTAGCTGTAATTTTGGAATTTCTTTTGTCATGTGTTCCATACTTTTGGGTTATTTTTCCTTTCTGTGGATGTAGAGCCCATTATTAGAATCACATGCCATGAATATTTAAGCTCTTTCTTAAATCACCTTGGAAATACCTATGATTGTTTTGTCTCAGCTTTGCAAGACCCCGGCTTCTGCAGTGCAGCTTCCTCCTTTCATGGCTGTCATGCAGCTCTCAACGTGCAGGCAGGCTGCAGGTGGGGCCAGAGGCAGGGCAGGGCTGTCCTGCAGTCCAGGCCGGAGCCAGTCCTACGAGAAGACCTGCAGAGCACAAAGGTGATCTTCACAAAATAAACATTTCGACTGAAAGTATATCATAGGCATGAAAAAAACTCCCTTAATTTCTCAGGAAGGAAAATCACATTTTAATTATCAAGGTGCCTATTTGGAACTAAGGAGCAATCAAGCCTTGATAGCTAAGCCATCCATCTCACTAGTAATTTTTCATTTAAAAGTCCTTTAGAAACACTTGTTGACTCTCATTTGCCTTAACAGAGTCCTTTATGAAGGCACAGAATGCCATACAAGGCAATCATATTAGCTTTTACTAAAGTTTCAATATGGCAAACACTTTGTTAATGCTTCAGTTTTAAAAGGTGAAATGGATGGAGAGCTGGTGCAAATTGTCACAAGTGTACTGCAGAAAATATTTCCTGAAAAATGCAGACCATGAAGAGAAAGAGGTTTCATGAAACTATTACAATTTCTTTATTACTAAGTTTTGCTAAAATAAAAATAAAACTCCTCACTTGGACAGATGAAAATGAAATATCAAGCATGGCATAGACATTGGATATTTAAGTCTGATATTGGTGTAATAAAGACTATTAGAATTTTTCTATAGAAGAGTAGTAAAGAAATAATAGACTAAACCTAGGAAAAGAGGATAAAGAAATGATAGAATAAGCCTATTAAAACTGTACTGAAAAGCATACCAACAAATGTAGTTCAAATTAACTTCATAATGAGTGAATCTGAAATTAGTTTTTGTTTTATTCCTATATTTATTTCTTTATAATGTTTGAACAGAAACTTATAGGCTGTTATGGGTCAGTGCTTCAGTTGGGGAAAGCATAAAGTATTGTAGAATTACTCAATTATTATGAAAAGTCACAGAATCACAGAATGGGTCAGGTTAGAAGGGACCACAGTGGCTCATCTGGCCCAACTTCCCTGCTCAAGCAGGGTCATCCCAGAGCACATGGCACAGGACTGTGTCCAGATGGTTCTTTAATATCTCCAGTGGGGGAGACTCCACAGCCTCTCTGGACAGTCTGTTCCAGTGCTCGGTCACCTGTCCAGTAAAGAACTTCAGGTGGAACTTCCTGTGCATCAATTTCTGCCCATTGCCTTTTGTTCTATTGCTTGGCACTACCAAGAAGAGCCTGGAAACATCCTCTGACACCTTCCCTTCAGATACTCACAGACACTGACAAGGTCACCTCTCAGTCATCTCTTCTTGTGCCTGAACAGGCCCACCTCCCTCAGTCTTTCCTCATAAGAGAGACGTTCCAGCCCCTTAATCCTCTTGGTTGTCCTCTGCTGGACCTGCTCCAGGAGCTCCATGTCTCTCTCTTGTCCTGAGGAGCCCAGAACTGGACACAGCACTCCAGATGTGCTTCACCAGGGCTGAGTAGAGGGGCAGGATCCCCTCCCTTCACCTGCTGGCAAAGCTCTTCCTGATGCATCTCAGGATACCACTGGCTCTCTCAACCGCAAGGGCACTGCTGACTCATGGACAGTTGTCCACCAGTGTGGTGATGTATTTTCCATTGAATGGTTTGTTCTGTTTCCCGCTTCCGAAACATATGGTATATGCCCAAGCTGTAACCTGGCCTTTGATCCCTCCCCTGTGAGCCTTTCATTGGTTCAAGCCTTGGCCCGCGGGCTCTTTGAAACGGTGATAAGGGAATGCTCGGAGGACAAGGCTCTTTTTTCCGCTTGGATCTTTCCCCCCTCTCCCTTCCCTTCTCTCTCCCCTTTCCCCTCTCCCTTCGCTCTTCCCCCCCCCTTGCCAGCGCTGGACCTGAAATAAACCTCCTGACTTCACCATGAAGGAGATCCTGTGTTTCTCTTACGGCTGCTGCTGCCTGCAAAGGTGTAGCCCAGAGACTCTGTGGAAGCCCCGGTGAGCTTGCAGTCCCCTTCTTTCTATGGACCCACAGGGAATGTTGCCCCAGACTCCTGCCATCGCTAGCCGGCAGAGAGATAGGCGGGGGTCACAGCAACACACCAGGACCCCAAGGTCCTTCTGTGCAGAACAGTTTTCCGGCAGGTGGGCCCCCAGAATGTACTGGTGTGTGGGGTTATTCAGTATGATTAAAGAATTTCAGCAAGAAATATCTGATCTAAGGCAACAGAGTCAAAGTAGTTAAGATATAGGAAAGACTCTGACATAAGATTTCCCATCCTACATTGCTATAAAACCAGGTATATGCATAATATGTTTAATTAAGAATAAAACTTCTCAGGCATATTTTCAAATTAGTTTGATGAATAATTTTTGAGAAAAATAAGTGACTTTCAAAATTCAGAAAATAAGACTACTCTTTCACATAATCATGGTAAAAATATAATATTCATGTCTTATTGAGAGTTTAAAAACATCACCTTTTTCAATAATAGGGTAACAGTCAGTTTTCTCAGAAAATGGCCAGTTACTGCAAAAAACTGTGTTCATAACAAAAGTTAGACATGCATGTCATTGGAAATAATTTCTTATATTTTGCAAGCTTGATCTCAAAACTTTTCACAAACTACAAATACGTGATCTCATTCCCACTCATGACAATATTATTAAATTTGGAGAAGATAGTATGTCATCCCTAAAGATACTAATTTTCACTGAAAATTTTTTGGGTTGGAAAAGTTGCAAAATCAGTATCTTCTGCAACTTCTGGGAACTGCTGACTTAATCTGCATTAGAATGGCACAAAAATGGACTTTACAGTCTTTGCAGTCTTTAATTTATAGCTGAATCAGGACATAATTTTTCAGAATTAATGGTCTTTTTTATGTGAAGTGATGTAGATAGCTATTGAAGAATGAAATGAAAGTGGTCTCACCATGCTTTAGTCAGGAAAAGAAGGTGGGAAGTTGTGGTCATGCAAATGTGCTAAGCAAACTTGAAAAGAAACCCAAAGATCATGCATCAAATAGGAGTTTCACAGACCTGGAGGGATGTTTTTGGGATAAAATTAGGTCCAGCTGAAAGATGTAATGCCTCAGAATATAACAAGCCATGTTATTACAATAATTTTCCCAAGTTTATTAGTGCTTCATCCTGCTGATTGTGTTGAAGCTTCATTTGGACAATTTGTTCAAATAGAAATGAAGGTGTTAATAGTTCCAAATTATTTCAAGGATTCTACTGTGACATGGAATCCAAGGAAAGAATGAATCCATTTCTTTTCTTTGAGGTTTTCAATGATCCTAATGAATTGATAAGCTTTAGTGAAAGCATAGTCATGATTTTTTCCCCTCCAGAATAAAAATTTTAGATATTTTTGTAATAATTACTCAGAAAAAATCAGTAATCTTGCCAACTAAAACTGTAGGCATAATCTATGTTTACCCTTTATTTAACAAGAATTGTTATTTTTTCACCCTTTATTCAATGGCATACTATTGAAACGGTTTTCAACTCTTATTGTAAGATACCAATTAAGGCAAACAGAAGTATCTGTTTTAATTAACAGGAACAGTTCAGCTTTCCCACAAGTCCTTATTTGCAGAGTACAGTTGAAGCTGATCTTGTAAGCTTGAATAGCTATATTTAAAAACCGTAAGATTTTCTTAGTGGGAAAAATTTCATCTGGGCCTTTGAGTGTACTTTCACTGAATCCAAAAGTAAACTGACTCAAAGCTCAACTACCAGAAGCAGAACTATGTTCCAGCATTCATTTATTTATTTGATTTGCTGAGACTTTATTTCAATCACCTATTTCCTGTTCAATGTGCTTGTACTACTTTAGTCTGTTGCTAGTCTTGTCAAGAAATAGATTAGGAATTACAAGGTGCTTGCTGTACTTTTTAAAATCCAGTCACATATGCTGAGTTTGATATTTTGCAGTAATAACGTATCTTTTAAGGTTTACATTCCCTTTGGGATAATGCTATTAATTTAAGGACAATTCAGATGGGAATGAAAGTATGGTTATCTTTTCCTCTGCTGGTTAGTAAAACTGGTACTGAGGAAGAAAGAAATTTTAAGCCTAATGCTGATAAGTGCTGTTGATCAGCTGATTGTCAACTTGGCAAAGCAGAGCATTCAACTGTCACTCTGTGGGATACATTGTCAGTAACTTAATTGTCTGAAAGTATAAACCTAAATAATTCCTTTTGCGATTCCTCTGCTATTAGTAACGAGACACAGACACCTAAAGAAAGGGAAGTGATTAATCTGAAAAGCTTCTCTCTCCACTGAAGGTTAAAAGAGGTTTTCATCTCCGCTATGCGATTTTCAGGTGTCTGAAATGGGGAAAATGAATGCAGCTTACTGCTTCTTTAAGAATCTGGTCCTGAGCAAAGAAGCAAACATGATGTATCAAGTTCTCTGTACATCCCTTTCCTTTATAAAATGGTGATCCCATAAGCACAAATATTTTCAAACCTATTTTATGGTTTAACATCTGATTTCTGCTTTCAAGTGTCACTTTTATATATATATTTTTTATATGTGTATATAATACATAATATATAAAACTCTCTGATGTATAGCATCCCTCAGAAGTGAATTTTATTATGGGATCTGGAAAGGCTGTGGGTTGCACCCTTCCTGTATTCCCACATGTTAATCCTTCCCTTCTGATTTTGCAATGAATCGCAGAGTGATAGTTTTCTCATGGAAGGAGACAATTTTATGGCAGCTGTGTATGTTGCAATACCCCTTGAAAAACGTAGTGTCAGGCTGCTAGTTGATAGTGCTGCAGTGTGTATATATATATACATTGTTATAAAATATATAGTCTGAATGGAAACTACAATGTAAGTGTAATTTTCAACCAAGCATGTGTCTTCCTGAGTCAAGAGAGAACATCTAAGTGGAGCAGAACCAGAGTATCAGGGAACTTAAGAACTGTCCAGCTGCAGACCAAGGTGAAGCAAAAAGAATTGATCTAAGCAATTGCTCATTTTATTTCTGTTTCTCTCTCCTAATTTTCAAAACAATTAAAGATGTTCATTTTGAGCAGAATGCTATATAAGGTGGAAGTCCAACACATCTGTTCCTTCTCAGTTTAACTGGTTGCATATGAACCTATTTAAATTCTCAAAAACAACTAGACCTATTGAAAAAATACTCCTAAAGAATATTTCCCATGACACCTAATACATGGGACCCACAGGACTATCAGTTTATTACTACGCACTTTTTTTCACCAAGTCAAATCAAGCGAGTTCTGGAGATCTCTATGGAAAGTGCAGTAAGTCATGATCAATGACAAGAACTATCATTGCACTTTTTTATATCATGTTTGCTCTTATAAGAGTTTTTATCTATGTATTTATTTATCTTTTCAGAGAAAATAGAGAAAAACAGCAGAGTACTTGCATATGATGTTTTAGCTATCATATACTTGTACCTCTTCCCTATTTCTGCCTCATAAACCATGTCCAGACTTGCAGTCCTGCTCCAAATACTAAAGAAACGTATTAATGTTTGTTTCAAGAAAAGAAAAACCATATATTGTTAAAGCAACTGAGAAAGGAAAGCTAGATTTATTTACATTTTTATGTGTTCTGCAGAAATCTGTCAAGGTTGCCACCTGAACCACTGTAATCCTGAGAATACCTTGCAATTATTTACTTTTCTTTTCTTGTTATGTGTTAAAAGGTTCTCAAGAATACAGCTATAATATGTTTACATTTATGAGCTGATTTTTACATTTATATTGATTGAAAATTCATTTTCTCATTTTATCAATATGAATACCAGTCATAAAATTATCAGCTGGTCAGATAATTTCATTCAAGAAAGGTTCTGTTTCAAGGCTTTGGAGTAAGAATAGAGTATTTAACAAAACCTTAATTTGTGCAAATTGTTTAAAATAAACCCCAGGGTTTAAAGTTAAATTTCATTCTCTTTTGATCAAACATAAGAAGGACGTGTATATCCAAAACACAAACCCAAATAATTAATTCCACCTGTGAAAACTGAGGAAGAAGTTGTATAATTTCTTTGTATTAAAAGAACTTGAAGTTCTTTTTTTAAAATTCTTTTCACATTTTTTTTTTCAACAAGAAGGCAGCAATGTATTTGAATTTTCTGTGACTGTGAGTGAAAATATAAACAGACTCAGAATGCTGATTGTGTATTATGTTCTGTCCAATAGTCTGCATTCAGTTTCTAAGATGCAGCTTTTCATGGGCTTCTTTAGCTTCAAGTATTTTATATTAGAAATGTTCCTTTTCATTAACTTTTAATGTGTTTACCTCAATGTCTTGGAAACCTGACTGTAGCCAAGAATCTTGTGGATTAAAAGTAGATAAAAAGTAACTGAAAATTAATCAGAGTTATTGAGGACTTCTATGGAATTTCCAGTTTCTGTTCTGGCTGTGAAAATCCCTGAATTTTCAATCCATGATCTATATAATTCCTTTACCAACTGAGGAAAGTAAATATGAAGAAAACCGGCAAGTCATGGTTTTATTAAAAGGGAGTACTCTAGAACTTTTCTAGAAGACAAGTAAGATTGAAAAAAAAATCTCAGTTGTCCTTTGGTGGTAAACAAAACAACATATTTATTGTCACTTGCAGAGTACTTTCTATCTGGAAGGAATGAGATGTGCCACTCTCCCTGTTCCAGACCAGACAGAGCAGAGCTAAGGGGCACCACCACTTCCCACACCATCCTTTTGAAGCAAAGGTTCATAGCTTACACACAAGTGATGGCGGGCTTTGAGATCCCCAGCATCTTTATATGTTACAGATCCAGGACAAAACGATGGTCTTGATAACCAAAATTTCTTTATTTCCATGATGTGAGGACACAAAAGGTGTCAGCATTTTTGCTGAACACTTCAATTTCCCTTTAGCTGTGACTCTCTGATGTATTACTAAGTTTTGAAAAGTTTGCATCATTGTGATGAGTATGCTGAACTGCAGTGTTCTGGTCTTCCTTCAAATATAGGATTTCAGTCAATTTTTAAGTTCGCTTTCACAAAAGAGTCCACACACAATATTCCACCTTCCTTAAACCTTCTTCACAATAATAGAATCTTTAGATCTGGTGTTTGAGACCACTGTCTTTTCAAATATATGTAAACTCTACTGCAGCAATGAATAATGCACTGGTTTTTTCATCTTTCTTGCAAATGAAATAAAATTATATCATATTCCTTAATTATGTTTTTCAATACACCTAAAGTGCATGTATGTCTATGTATATATGCATTTTATATAGTACACATGCATGCATACACGGTATGTATGCTAGCACTCTTATCAGATGATCCACCATAGAAAAAGAATAGATGGACTCTAGGCATCCCTGTGTTTACAGAGAACCTTAATGGAGTTTAGACATAAGGATAAGTGGAGTGAAAAATTTTTCTGGCTGGAACAACTGAACAGGAAATGTCCATCAACTAGTTTTTGCAGATTGAATTTAGGTAACTGTGGAGCCAGCCAACTGTGGAGAACAGCTGGTGTGAATGCTTTTTAGGCTATGGTTACCTAAAACACAGATATGTCACCTTGCCTTGCCATCTGTCATCTGCATATGGCCTCTGCAGATAGATGTGCTTTAGATGAGATACAGTGGGGAAGAGGTCATCATCCAAGTTTTAGACATGTTAAATAAAACTGCAATAGACTAGATAATATTGTCACAGAATAAAAACAGAACACTGCATCTGTGCCCACTAAAGACAAATTTTAAATTGATTATCCCTCTCTTAATATGTAAAAATTCATGGGGTTTCTTTAATTTTTTATTTAATAGTAGAATGTGTGTGACAGGGAATTGTTTCTTGGCTGCAAGAGGACAGTATCCCACTGCTCATGAAAGGAGACCTTTGTGGCTTATGGCACTGAACCCAACTTTCTGTTCTGATTATGAGATTCTTTCTGGGGACTTGGCAAATGACTTGAAGAATTACAGAGGCTCCACAATTCATTGATCGAGTATATTGTACCTGTCACTGCTCTGTTTCTGACAACTGGGTTTTCTCTGTGGTGGTTTTACTGCAAGCCGTTTGGATGTGGGATCTCTCCCTGGATAAAGGAAACTTCTTGACCTTGGCTATCTATTTCTGACAGTAGAAGCTTTTGACCTGGATCAATTGTTTTTTCATTATTTTTATTGTTTTTGAATGACTCATGTTTAAAGATTAATAAGAATCTTAACTAAAGCTTCAAAGTGGTCCTCAGAGCTTTTTACTGACTGGTTATTAAATATTTTGAGCTTGAATGTCTCTTTGTTAATATATAGCACATTTTCTCCTCTTTCCTAGCCCATTATACTAATGGTACATATTGCTTGACAAGATATTGTCACCTCTGATAGAGCATCCTTTGTCAAAATCAGTCCTATAATTTTTTTTGCCTCCTGAGATTTTGACATAATTGTTGTCAATCTTTTTCTGGAGGTTAATTTTTTTTCAGCTCTATCTCTATATAGAGAGTGAAACAAACCCTTTACAAATCACTTCTTTCCACCCTACTACATTAATTGCTTTGAACTTACAGAACAGAGTGGGGGAGGGAAAGGTGGTGTAATTAGCTAGAAACTGTGTGAATGTTACCTGCAGATTATATACAGCTTCTGGAAATCTACTTTATTACAGATGTCTTGGACAAATATCACACTGACTCCTCTAGGAAAACTGCAATAATGACTGGAAATATTGTCTAGTTTTCTCTCCTGTGATTCCCATAACGTAGAAGTCTTACCCATCAGTTTTAGCTTTCTTTTTTTAAACACTGGATATTTTACATATGATTCTACAGTGAATAAAATGCATCTTTATGTCTGCTTCTCTATGAGTGCTAGAAAAACAGTTCTAATGTAAGTATAAGTCTAGCATCATTTTCCTGGATTTTCTCCTTTTGTTGAAATAAGTGGTATTCTCTTTGCTTGTTTTCTGTGCGTAGATTTAAGTGCCCTGTGTCATGACTAAGTTTGTTCCTGTTTCCTTGACCTAAGTTCACTAGCCCAAATGGGCAGACTTATTATTGCAGACTATTGCAGAATCTGTGACCTTCTCCAGTTATGGTTGTCTTAATTTAACTCTGGATTTAAGTTATCTTTTAAGTTGTGAAGAAAGTGACTATTTGTAAAAAAAGTGTGGAATTCACCTCTTGCATTCATCAAGCTAACATAATTAATTAAGAAAAGATAACAAACAAAGCAAAACAAAAACCTTAACAAGTCCATAAAATTCACTAGGTGCCAGTAAAATTGATAGAAAGTAGTTTTGCCCTTGCAGCATGCTTATCTTTGTCTCTCTACTCCTCTCTCTTTCTCTGCTTGCAGCTATATAATTTTCTCAAAAATTCTGCCTTCTGTAGAGTAAGCATCAGACTGCACACCTGGAAAGTATGCTGAGTTCACTAATCTTGTTAATGAAACCTGTCCGGCAGTTAATTAATAGACGTTCCCTGTACCCTGTTCTTGTCTGGAAAAGATTTTACCTTATGCTTCTGAGTTTTAGACTGATTAAAGTCAGTGTGTTTATTGCAAATACAGAGGTGGCCTCTCTTTTTCTGTGGCTGTGACAGGCCAGGTCGGTGTTTGTGTAGGTTATTTCCAAGAGCTATCTTAGTCCAAGTACATGACAAGTCATTGTATTCTGACTTATCTGTATCCACACTGAATGGTGGTTGGGTCTGTAAGGCATAATACCTCCCACAGGTCCTTGAAATTTGCCTGAAAAAAATCTCCTTTTAACGGTAGACATGTAGATTCCATTAGTTTTGGTGAGGTTGAATTTCCCTTGAGTTTTCTAAGAAAAGCTACACAGAGTATAATGGCAGGACATAATGGAACAGTTGACTGAAAGTAGGAATAGTTACGACAGAAAAAAATGATGAACAATTAATGCAGAAGTGGGAAAAATATGTTCATATAACCAATAGGTTGACAAAGTTGCAAAGCAGGTGGGCATCATACACACGGAGAGCAGAACTGATATTTATCTACTAAATTTGCCCTGGGGATTGCTAGCCTCACTATCTGCAACTGAAAGTCTGCGGAATTTTCTCTGGAGGAAATATGTACTATATGCATCTGCATCTCTGATTTACTTATGCTCCAGAGCATTATGGTATGGTTTGTATGCTGTAAATGACATTCACTGCTGCTAGGTGCATTTATGGCTGGCAAACCTCTCCAAAGGTGATGAACATGGTGACTTCACTGACACTGATCCATTGTGATGAGACATTTTGCTTGGGTAGAGTATTCTGACACCTTTTATTCATCCCCTCATTTCTCCCTCTGTCACATGCTCTGCGTGTCCCAGCAAGCTCTGTAAGCTCGACATGCAGGACTGAAAGGATGTGTGAGCTGAAACCCTGAAACAGTGCACATTGCATATAGCTCAGGCAAACAGAAAGTGGCAGAAGCAATAGGATGTCATCACCACAATTATGAAGAGAGGATTTGTCTATCCATGCTCCCGGCGCAGTGCAGCAGCTGTCAGGGTGTTTGGAGACAACATAGGGCCTCGGAATCCCAGCTTTGATGTTGACAAAGCACAATAGTCTAGGACACAATGCCTCAACACTCCCCATGTAGAGCCTACATAGGGCAGTACAGCAGTATAGTGTAGGGTAACAAGTAGGTCTTCTTACTTAAGCTCTAATTCTTTCATCAGGTATCTGTAGCAAGGGATATATTGAAAGAAACCTCTTAGCAAAACACTGCTTTAAAAATTTCACTAAAGATTAAAATTATCGTCACTTGAATTTGTGCTGGATTTGGTAATGATAAATTATAGCTGTATCATCAGACTGCTTTTAACACATACCCTTTTAGGAGCTGGAAAGGTGAGGACATAGACCAATAATCTGTCTACTGTATAGGTCTGGAGTAGAAAAAGGAATTGGTGTACATGAGAACATTTTAACAAATTAGAACTAAATAAATGCTTAAGCTGAACAGTTAGGAAAATATACATAGCAACCAGATATTTTCAAGCTGTTCTGTGAAGAGGACTAAGTAAAGGAAAACTACATACATCACTTACGAAAGCTTATTTTTAAACAAAATGACATCGAGTCTTAAAGTCACTTTTCATACTAATAGTTAACATACACTAGGAAAATCTTAGGCTTCCAGCAGCTGTTTCTAAGCTATTGAGACAATCATCAGTGCGATATCATTGAAGTGTTAGCTCTTAAAGTCTAGTCTGGGTAATTTTACCATTTATAGGATACATTTTGATTCTTCACAGCTCTATAATTTTCACTATACAAACTATCAAAAGCTATTAGTAGGATACTTATTGTTTGGCTTTGCATAATAAAGATGGGGATTTTGACTAAGGCAACATAATAAACAGCTTTACCATGAAGGAAAATAAAATAGTTATGCACTGGTTTTGGAGAGTTAAACTTTGTGAATTCCTTTCTTGTGATACTGCCATCTTTCCATAAATAATTAGTTTGAGTTATTAAATAATTGCATGATTTTTATTAAAGGCATGTGTACAAATGTTTTCAATGCTTGCAGTGGTCACAATTTCTCATTTTTATTGATGCAGTTTCCTGAAAATAACAACCTGCTTTCAAAGGCCACTGAGATAAATTTTTTATTATTCATTGTTTACTGCATTTTGTGTTGTTTCTGGGTTTTAAAATGTTTCTGCCAATTGCTCAATTTAAATTATTTTAGTTCTGATGTCAGACATAGTAAATTATGAACAACACTTCCTTTCATTAGGAGAAATTTTACTTTATGAAGAGATGAACCATAGGGGAGATTGGAATTGTACTTCTCAACTGGGAATACTCAGATACCTTATTTGTTAGAAAACATGTTGAACTAATTGGGAATCCAGTTTTCTATCACTGTCAGATGTAGGGTGACATTTTGAAAAGCTTTCCTTACCAGCTGTGCAGAGTCCAGTGAATAGTTCTGTTAGACCTCACAGTAACAGTGAAATACTAAGTATTCATTCTTGTTTTCCTGATTCGGATGTAACCTCTCAGACATCTCAAAACAATGATCCACTTCAGTAGACATTTACAGCATCAGTCTTTCTCACCTTTTTGCCGATAGATTTCCAACTCCCTTGCCAAATTTTTTATTTCTTCATATAACATTTGTTAAGCACCATAAGAATGCGTTTTCAGTCATCTGGAAGGTTTGAATGCTTACATGAGAGAGATGACCTGTGTTAGTGTGAAAGATGGAGACAAACTTATTGGTCAAGTGTTAGCCATACCAAGACAAAAGCTACTATTACAGCTTTTTTGGATGTTATCACACTGAGAGATGGGGCAGGTCCATGACCTCTCAATGCATTAAAGACACATTTTGTCTTTGAGAGACATGTTAAATGTCTTCACTTAAAAGGAAAAACAGTCTGACCAGAGAATGAATGGCCAGCTTTATCACAAATGGTATGAAAGTAGTCATGTGACTTCTGCATTGTCTAGTACCAAAGCCAGGTAAGATCCATATGTAGGTATGAGATTCCTGGAGACTCAATTATAAGGGAAAATCGAATTTATATGTCCATTTAAATCAATATCCAAGTGCCATCTCTCAGCCTCAGTTGCCAGCTCTTGGCTCTGTGACACCATGGCAGGAGAAAATGATCCACGTGGCACTGTTTCCCCTGTACACACTGTAAATAGCTTTTTCTTTGAATATATATGCCTGCATTAAGGAATAGCAGAGGTGTAATTATTCTAACTGCTATGTCCCAAAACCTGGAAAAATTCTCATATGAGTAAGAACTGTTTTGCAAATTTGTGAGGCAGGCAAGTTTGGGACTTCAATGTAGACCTGAATCTATCACAGAAGTATCATACTGAGGTATCCTAAAGAATGTCTGTATTTGCCAGGATGGTAAATTTTGCCTGGTAGAGATATTTATTTTAACAATATGTTTAAATTACACTCAGCTATTTAGAAACTTGGCAAGTGGAGACTTAAATGAATATGTACATCACAAAAACTCCCACTATGTCTTCATTTACCCTAGGATTTACTTAGAATTTTTCCTCAGCAGATTTGTGACATGTAAGCTACTTTTCTCCTTATTTATCGTAGCCTGCAGTTTGCTCAAGAGCCTTCCTTTTTGTGCTGCCTTTTTTTTTTATAATGAGACTTCCCATATTACTTTGTGAGGCTCACTGAAATTCAGTCTACAATTCAGAACATTTAATTTGCACATTAATACTTATGCACAATAGAGTTAATGCTGATTCCTGAAAGTAGGTACAGGATGACACAGAATTGCTCATAGCTGACTTTCTTAGTCTGAACCCATAAAAAAAATATGCAGGCCAAAAGGCAAGACTAAGCCCAAAACTGTCATCTTTGATTTGCCCTCTGTTATCAACTGCTCAACAACATTTAAATATCTGAATTGCTGCCCAAGTTCCAAGTTACTCATTATAGTAATTTACATTAAAGTGCAAGACCATAACACATCTGAGGTGCTATGTTGCCCCAGGGCAGCTCTCCCTACATTTCTTTTAGGGACTTCTGGGGGCTTATTAAGTGCAACTAAGAAATGTTTCAGTGAGGTAGAATCAAAGAATTTAGAAGTCTGTACAGATGCAAAATACACAGGTATGTGTGCATTTGTTCTTTAACCCTTGTTGTCAAGGCAAAGGGTGTCTGCTCTGCAAAGAAAAGCAAGTCAGGAGCCAAAGGTAACAGCAAGGCAGGCAGGACAATGTCCTCACTGACAGAGGACACAGTACCACGGCACCCGTATGAAAAAGCTGACCAGGTCTGGTGAAGGTGACCATGGTCAGGCACCACAGCCGGCCAGGCAGGTCTACAGTGGCAAGAGAGGTCCTAGGTCAAGTCATGAACTCAAGTCAGTAGGTCAAAGTCAGCAAAGTAAGTAGAGGGCACAAACAACACTCTGACTCTTCTCTCTGAATGCTGTATAACTTTAATAAAACAATATAACTTTTTATTCTGGAATTTGTTTCACAGTCATCATGATTTGCCTTAGCTACAATGAAGCTGGTGGATACAACAGCTGCTTTTCTCTCAGGATAAGTATAAAAATTACTGAAATCTTTAAAGAAAAACTAGCTTAAATATCAAGAGCTGCCACCCAAAATAGTAAAGTCTGTAGAAGTAAACTTGTACAAGGGCATTTGAAAAGTTTCCAGAGCAAGCAAAATGTAGGGCCAGAGATTGTTTAGAAATCTTCCTACAGACCTGTGTGAAAAAAAAAAAGCACACATGAAAAAAATCAGAATTTCAGGAATACCCTGAGAAGAATCTTTATTCTGCTTCTAAAAAAAAAGTCATAAAACAGAGATTGGGATCAAGTACTGGTTAATGAGAGGCTCATAACTCTAAAGCTAAGGCTGAGACATTTCTTATGTAATTTTCACTGTGTATAAGAAAGCAGGCTTCTCTACTCAGGTTTTCTAATTGAACATGACTGTAGGAAAGAACTGTCTGCCCTCTCTCACTGAATCCTTTAAACAGAAATTACCAGCAAGCTTAAGTTTATTTCTTATGTTTGAAAAGTGTAACAGTCCCTTATAGCAATTGTTTTTGCAAGCCCCTAGAAGAGTTTTTAAGAGCTAAATTATGTCAGAAACAAGATAATTAATTAATTAGATTATCATACAACCACAGGCAAACTCAGAATTTGTCTTTGAGAAGTGTGCATTTAAGATCTCAGAATCATAGAACAGTTGGGTTTGGAAGGCACCTCTAAAGTCATGTAGCCAGATGTCTTCCTCTAGGTCGACAGGGACATCTTCAGATGCCTGTCTCAGGAGAGTGCACTCAAGAAGAACTTTAAAAAAAAAAGGGCTGCTGACATCATTTAGACCATTTTCTCTACCATATCTGGAAATATCAACACTTTGCTGCTAATTGTGACAGCCTATAGAATCCAAGTGGAGAAATACTTATACATGTAGCAAGGAAGGAAGTGAAAAATACAACATTAAGGACAGAAGCCACTGCCTAGTGTGGAGCTAAAGGATATTACGAAAAATGAGAACAATAATATGAAAAGGCTGACTCTGGATAACCTTAGAAATGGTTTAATTAAGACTTTTATCTTTATCTCCTTAAAAAGTCAGCTTTGTGTAAAAGCAACCATGGAACTCTTTAATAGGTATCATACATGCCCTTATTTTGTTCTACAATAAAATTTGCTTTTGTGTTTAGCTTTTATATATGGAACAAATGAAATACTTGTTTGTTAACCAGAATATTTTTCTCTTTCAGGAAAACTTAATGGAGGATAGTTTCATTGTTTGTAAATTAAAATCTTGCAAGATGATGTAGCAGTTCTTTGAGCCACAACTTTCATGCTACTTAAAGCTACCCCCAGAATACTTTTCTCTGTAGCAATGTTATTCACTGTTAATTTTTTTTTACAGCAGAAGAAAATTTGACTGATTAATTTGTGTTTTGTAAAGCATGATTGCACTAGTTCTGAATAAATGTTATAAAATATCTTTTCCACAAAATATTTTGGGGTCCTTGTATTTTTCTCTCTCTTTTTTTTCCCCCTGAATTTTTAAAGCGGAAAAGGTAAGTTGTTGAAATTCTCTGTTTTTCTGATATTGAAGGCTGGAAGTTTCTTAAAGATCTCAGTCACATTATTAAGAGGGTATTTCAAAATTTATTTTGAATTGACAACATAAAATAATTGGACTTTTCCCTCAGAAATTCAGAGAGTTGGCTTTCATGTTTTTGTTTTAAGTTTCATCAAGGAAAACAATGGAAAAGATCAATGATCTTGTTTTTTCTGAGTTACTATCAATTTTGGGAACCACAGGAAATAAATTCACTCACCCTGAAAGTGATTTTGTCAGTCAGGAAATCAAAAGGTGGGGTTCAAATAATTTCCACCTGAAGCACTATGTATATACACTATGTATGCCTGATATTTACTGTCAGTTTCTGGTGGGGTGCTATGACCTTCCAAAAGGCAGGAAGTTGCCCTGCAGCCACTGCACTCACACAGACACACACGCACGCTCCGGACAGCTTCTCGACAGCTTGGCGGCAAAAAAGCAGCAAGGGTCCTTGTGTGGAATTCCATGGCACAGGTTTATTTCAGCCCTCCACAGGTTTATTTCATGTGTGAAGGGGACCAGGGACAGAAGACATGGGGGATGGAGGGTCCAAGGTTATATACAGAGGCAGGACATAGGCAGGACCTTGACATGTAAGGGAAAAAGGGGCAGGGAAATCAACGAGTCAGTCAGGGAAACAGAGCTGGGGTACATTTGCATGGTAGAAGAAAGCATCCTGGGAGGCCTCACCCTAATCTGGGGAGATCTTGCAGGGTCTGTCCCTTTATGGGACTCTCTCATTCCCTGGCTGGGATATTCACTAGTTCCCACAATTTACTGAATGATTAATGATTTTATATTTTCTCTCCTTACTTAGAAAATGAGGTAAGATTTGAGTGAATAATAGGTGGCTAAGGAGAAACAAACAACTTGCTAAAGGATGCTAAAGGAAAGGAGGAATGAAGTTTTCATTAAGTCAAGATTTGATGGATAAAATAGTCAACATTTATGACCAAGCATTTCAAACCTGACAGATAAAAAGGCTGATTGAGATAGGCAAGTAGTAACATAGATGCCAAAAATATCAAGGGGAAGCCCCTTTGAGAGTACGGAAAAGACAGAAAAACCCCACAACTAGGATCTGATCTAAGAAGCTCTAAGGTCAGTTGCAAAATCCCACTGGATCTAATGAATTAAGTTGTTAACAGATTTAAGAATTAATCTACCTGTAAAACTTCAAGGTCTGCACATGTAAATGAACCTCTTTCTTCCTCTGTCTGGAAAGTTTTCCTGTGGCTTTTGATGCTGTGGCCCTGTATGAGGAGCTGCCTTATCTCAGGAATTCACTTGGTTCAGCTTCTTTTCTTTGCCTGGCTTTGCTATAAATTAGACAGACAAAGAATTCATCTTCCATTTTTCCTTTAAAATGAGCTAATTATTCAATCTCTCTTGCCACAGTTAACACCATCAACTGACAGTATGAGTAATTGTTAATTGAGAGTCCATTTAATGAACTCAGTTTTGTGTTATGAGGACAGAAAGTTGATAACTCTGTGAGGGTAATTGTTAACCAAATCAGCTGTGTTCTTCAGGCAATTTCGTGCTAATGGCCTATAAACAAGCCATGCTGACAGCACAGTTTAAAATCAATTCCTCCCCACAGATTTTTTTTTTCCACCTTTTTTTTGAGTCTAATTCAATAAGATTTAGCAAATGGTGCATACTGCAGCCAAATTCATAGCTCCTATTTTAGATGCTTTAGAATCTTCAAGTTTGCTGAAATTTGTAATGGTTATTTGCTCTCGGAAAATCTCGCAATTAATGAGAAGTGATCATCTAAAATTAAACTGCGGGATTCAAGAGCAGGGAACTTTGACAATACAAAAGAGTATTGGACTAGAACATCCACTAACTTTTGTATCCAGGTGGGTTCTTGTGGCAGACGAGATATTCCCTACGGTTTTAGAAGCAGATTTAGACCTAGAGTCCCTCTGCAATCCTCTTTTCATGTCTATTTCTTATAAACAATATGTCTAAGATGAACATGGTCTGTGCCAGGACCAACACAAACAGCAGCATTCTTTCATCTTCATGAGTAACATGTAGAATCTTCATGCTTCAGAGAATTACAGGATCCTCCACAGGAAAGGGATGAAAATCATTCCAGTTGCAGAAGATGCTCTCCAGTCAATGAGCTGTGTAAACAGGTGAAGGAACCATGTGAGGAAGTGAACAGACTGCACAGACTAAGAGATTGATGATGCTAAAGTCTCAGGAGTCTCAAACCTCCACTGAAGTGGGGATGCAGGGGGACACAGAACACTGTCAAGAGGTTAGTGAAAGGTCTGTTGAACGTGAGGTCTGGAGGCTGGTCACTGCCCATACTAGGAGGAATTATCCTCCTCCGAAGGTAACAAAGAGGACTTTTTACAACAGGCACCTTTTACAACAGGCACCTTTTACAACAGGCATGAGGCCCTGGATCTAGAAGCAAAATCAACTGATGAAGTGGACAAAGGTCCCTCTGGGATAGAGGGGCCACCTAGAGTAATAGAGCCTACGCCTTGCATCACGACCTTGTCTGGCATTATATGTTATGGAGGGTCTGGAACATAAGGAGCTTATAGTTGGAAATGGCATGACATTCCTCCGAGTAAGCATTAAGGGACAAACAAAAAATACAAATGCCATTGTGGGAGTCTGCAACAGACTACCTAGGTAGGATGATGATGCCAGTGAATTATTCTTTGAGGAACTAATGGATGCTCTGAAATCAACCACCCTTGTCCTTACTGAGGACTTCAGCTTGCCAGGTGTTTACTGTGAGCACCACACATCTGGTCAAGATCCAGAAGACTCCTAAAACACCTGGATGACAATTTCATAGTACAGGTCCTAAGGGAGCTGACTCGGAAAGATGCCTTTCTTCATCTGCTTCTTGTTGACGGAGTGGATCTTGTGAACAAAGTGGAGATTAGCAGCTGACTTGGTCACAGGGAACAAAAAGTGATTGAGATTAAAATCTCTGTTGGGAGGAGGAAACGTGCCAGTGAACCTTCAGCCCAGGACATGGGGATAGCAGACTTCAGGCTGCTCAGTGAGTAAGGCCCCCTGGGAAAAGACTTTAATCACAACAAGCAGGAAAACTGTCAGACACAAATTGCTATCAAAACAGACATTTAATTTTGTTGTGTTATTTCAAAGATTTATATGTGAGCTTCATAAATTTAGTGTGATTTTCTAGTGAAAATGAAATGGACTAATTTCTTTGCATCAGTTTCACATCAAGCATAAGAATGTCAAGATTAATTTGTTCCAAAGAGATTCCATATCTAATAGAGTCCTGTGTGACTACTATGTTGAAAATATATAGAAATTTATTAGGAAAAATCTCTCCAAATCAGTTACTGAAGGAATTACCTGCAGCATTTTTTGTTATATATATTTCCAAGATACTCAAAACACAAGTTCAATTCCTTATATCATACTTGCTATTCACTGAAAGGTAAGAGCTCACAATTTTCAGGATGCAAAATGGATGAAAACTGCTTAATAAATGCTTACATTAATTCTTCACTTGCTGTTCTTGTGCTCTGGTAGGGCAGGTTTTCTAAGTCACCTGGTAGTTGTGCCTGCCTGAATTACATCACCAGTAACCTGAAATAATGCACAAATGGAAAGATGTAAGCAGACATTTATGGCAGCCTAAGTCTTGGCGAACATCTGAAAGTTCATAAACTTTTTCACAAATACCTGACTACTGCCTGAACTCTCATATAAAAAAAACAAAAAACAATACAGAACTGCATCAGAATATATATTCTGTTGCAGTCTTTGTTTCCTTGACTTGAGTTTTCATGTGTTTATCAATTCTGTATTATAATTAACCTAAGAATCTATGAGCACAGGAGCTTTTCAGCAGCTGTATTATTCCTATGGAAATCACGTGCTGATGCAGTGACTTCTAAAACTAATACTTCAAGTTACATGTCTTCTGTGATCCCTCGGAAATGCCAATAAACCAACAAGTAGCAGAGATGACTGCACTATAAATAAGAGATTTGCAAAATGTTACATTGTGTTTCTAATTGCAATTTAATTTACTCTCTAAGAAAAAATGCAGGCACATTCCAGTATATTCACCAATGGTAGTTCAAAGGGTTCTGTAATCAGATTGATACTCTAGTGGCATGCCATGGACTACCCAGCAATTAAGCCATAGTCACAGGATAGAGAAGTGGTGTAAGCTTCCAAAGAAATAGGAGAGTGCTTGGCATATGTTTAAGAGTTCATTTGTTCTTTAAGATTAATATTTGAAGCATTTTCTATCCTCAGTGTACAAGTACAATACATAAATCAGTAACAAGGTCAAGTTTAAAAGACATCACTTCAGAAGCAGAATACTGTTGTCTTAATGTATTTTATGGAGAAATGCCTTAGATAAATGTTATGTGAGCTTAGGGGAATATATATATGAGATGAATTTCTTTATTTCATTCCCCTGGGGAGCCATAAATTCTGAAAAAAAAATGTGTGCAGCAGAAAATTCCCCCAAATTAAGAGTATTGGGAGTTGAATTTTCTTATTAAAAACCACCTCTAACTCAAATTAGGGACTGTCAGTGTCAAGCTCAAGACAGAGAAGAGAAGTCAGTCCAGGTATATTTTGACTGAATTTTGGAATATTTTCACTGATGCACTATCTAATAATAATGAATTTCTGCAAGAATTCAAGTAAGAGAAGAGACCATCCCCAAATGCTGGTTTAAATTACACTTTATATCTTCCTATGTACTGTCACAAATACAAATAGTAAAAATCAGAAAAAGGTAGTAAGTTAAAGGCAGCATCAAAGGGAATTTAGATAGTATGAAACTATTTAGTTGTAAGCCAAAAGAGGGTTTTTTCCAGTAACCTGAATCTTATTGACCTCTTGGATCTAGGTAATAAGCACTGAAGTAACATTGAATTTTATTATGTTGGAAATACAGAAGTTGACTTTTGCCAGTAACAACTGGAAAAGTCTTTACTTGCTTTTGGAAACAATCTTGGTTGTCTTTTTACTCACTACAAAAATGGGCCTCTGATCCTTGACTGGTCCTCTGGGCTCTGCTGCAGTGCAAATAATAAAATTGTAGTCTATAGGGTACAGAAGTTTCTTCATCTAAGAGGATCAGTGTATCAGTGTACAGTGTATCCCATCCCCCTTCACTCTTCCCTCACCCAAGAAGCAGCTATTAAAGCTAAGCAAAAGTTTTTAAATGCAAAGAAAAAAATTCAATACCTTCATAAAATATACATCACACCAGGGAATTCCCTCAGTTCCTCTTCTCCCCTCATTTGCATTGGACATAGTGGGAAAGGCAGACATCCAAGTTCATGTGATTTTGCTTAAGTGAAGCATGTCAGATATTTGCACAAGGGGGTTGAAAAATTAAATTTTTTTCCGCTACTTATTGGGATGGATTCAACTGTCCTAATTTCAAATGTCACTCAACTCAGTCTTTTTCTAATGTCGTAAGGTTTCCAGATAAATTTATCTAAAGTTGAGACCATTTAAAAGATTATTCTGCTCTCTTTTTTGATACATGACTGAAATGAAAAAAAAGAGAAAGAAAGAAAGAAAGAAAGAAAGAAAGAGAAAGAAATAAAGAAAGAAGGAAAGAAAGAAAGAAAGAAAGAAAGAAAGAAAGAAAGAAAGAAAGAGAAAGAGAGNTATAGGGTAGTAATGTTTGTGAAGAGGACTTCATGTTGGACTTGATGACCGTGGAGGTCTTTTCTAACCTTAGTGACTCTACGATTCTATGTTACATTGTTTAAGAACCAGGAAGGAAATTCCTGAACTTACATGTTTTTTTGTGTAATTTCATAAGAACTCAGTAAGTGTTTGCCAAACCAGTGACTTATACAGATAGCTGGTTTATCAAGTAACGGCAAATATTTATTCCCTTTTCTCAGATATAAAACTATTATTGAAAGAATAGGTTTCCACAACCATTCAATTCCTCCATTGGAGGACTGTAATTTGTCATTGATTAAGAAGGAAATGTGCTGGAAAATGAGGGGGAAAATAATGAATTTGCTGATACAGAAGACTTCATTTTAACATAATTAAATTAAAACTAAATTTTTTAGAAACATCCAGATCACACAAAATTGACATCTCCTCTCCATTCCCTGATGTAAAAATATAAATCTGTGACACTTATCTCACTATGATCTCTTTTCCCCCTTCTGCATTTTACAAATGTATGTATCTATGTCTATCTCATGGTCTTGGTTTAAGAAATCCCACAGCATGCAAGATTTAATTATAGCAGATATCCTTTCAGAGTTATTGCACACCTGAGGCTCCATCATTACTAAAAATACTTCTGAAATTTCAGTAATCTGAATAAAATACATATTGGCAGATTTTCTTTGCAATTTTAAATTTCATGCCCTTAGTTGAGTAAGCCTATCTTTCAGCTAAAGAAAACATAATGAACACTATTTATTTTCCATTCTTTACTCTGCTATAAACATTTCTTTTCAGTGTCAGGTGATCAGAAGAATAACCATCTTCAGGCCTTTTCAATGACTGAAGGAGTTTTTGTTTCTAGTATTCATTTTGCTGCCCTGTTTATCAGCTAACAAGTAGCATTCCTAGAAAAGCTTTTTCAAATACTCTCTTTTTTCAGATGTCCAAATGAGAGCTCAAGATTATTCTCATGGCAGAAACATGAGTGACAAGACTAGTTAAAATATTCTGAAAAATTTTCAGGGGTTTCATACATGTTTATGAAGTTGCTTTAACTTACACCTAAAAAAAAATATATTAAGCTCCAGAAAGTTAATTCAATTACTATAAAAGTGATAATAATTATTCCTGGGAGAAATTTAGAATCTGAATAAAAAGGAAAAAAGGAAAAAAAAGACAACAACAATAAAAAACCAACCAACCTACCAACCAAAACAGTCCAGCAATACTTGTCTGTCTGGCTATGACAAGAATATGATTTTGATCTTACTGTGTCACCTACCTTCAATGAGTAGGTTGTTTAAGGATTCTTGAATCTTCCTAAAATTTATAAATTTTAAAATGTTAAGATAAGTAGGTATTCATTAGATAGGGGTGGTTCTGTCCCCAGACTTTTTAATCTGAAGAACACCACAAAGTTGCTTTTAGATGATAAATCATCTTCCTTCTCTATTCACAAGGACTCACTCCTGTTTCTTTGGGCCATGATGGACTAACATTTTTTAGGACCTAAGATTCTTAGCAAATCTACGTCAGATACCTTTATAATACATTATAGCCTGAATTACAATGAAGAAAACATTCACTGGGAAATAAAATGGTGGAAGGAACTTAAAATCTGTTCTATCATAACAGAGTTGTTCTTCCTTACCCTGTTTGCTACCTTGTTAGAGAGAAGCATTTGTATGGGTTAGGTTTTCCAGAGGGCCTGGAAGAAACCTGTCTCCTGAATATAATCTGATTTTTCTTTTTTAGTGCCTACTATGTATGCTAAGTGGTTTTAAAAATTACAGTGTTATATGTCCTTAATAATTATTTTAAAATGAAGATATTATATGTTAGCATTAGAAAGAATATTTGAGATTTAATGCTCTACTGGCAATGTGACTGGAGCCTAAAAAAAAAAAAAAAAAAATCAAACCCTAGTAGCAGCCTAACAGGTTTTTGAAAGTATTTCTTATTCACGGAAGCTGAAAAATAAAAAAGTCTGAACGACATTTTGATTTTGTTTTAGACATTGAATGAATATATGTTCTTGAAATTTTTCTATAAAAGGATTTTGCTTTGTACAGAAAAAAATCCTGTTACAGTGTGACAAATCTGACAATTGAATACCTTAATCAATTTAATAAAAATGCTTCAAAGACTGCAAAGAAGCATTTGCACTAAAAATAATAAGCATTTCTCAATAATATTTTATTTATTTGGCCAGCTAGGTTTAGAAAACTCCAAACTCTGTAGCCATCATTTCCCCAAAGAAAAAACACTTGGCACATCTTTGGTATAAAGATCTTCAGGCAAAGTAAGTGAGGAGCCTGGGAAAAGAAATTGTTTTGCTGCAAAGGGATCTCTTCTGTTTAGGAATAGGCAAAGTCTTTGTGGGTTGAGTTAAGATTTGAAACTAGAGGAATAAGGTCTAGGTCTCTCTGACACAGGTTCCCTGACAGGTATGATTTTCTCTGCCATGTAACCTCTTCCTCTTGTAATCATTATTTGTAGGTTTGGGGTTTTTTAAAATTCTTATATTATTTTACAAAATTGTTCAGAATACTGGTTGAAAGTGTATGAATGTTGAACAAAAAATTATCTATACTTCAACTGTTATTATAATTTTTTTACTTTGGTATTTCTATTTTCCCAATGCATTTTTCCCAATTGCATACTTCACAGTCCTTTAGTTTTCTGTTCATCAGGAAGGAACACTTTTCTCTCTTTACTGGAAGAAGTCTGCATGCCTTTCTGCAGAGCTGGATTGGCTCCCATACAGTTGAGAAACGGATGTCAAGTGGTCTGTCTAGCAAAAAGGTTTTTGAAACCTCCTTGTGTTTGTGATTTATAATGCCTTAGGACAATTATGCACCACAGAGCGTTTAGGAAGTACAATTGCCGCCATGTACCAGCCCTGCAGGAAATATCCCTGCCAGATGTTATTAGGAGAGTGAGGTGATTTATTTAAAATAAAACCTGAAACAAACCAGCTTTCCCTCAGTTACCCTCACTCTCTCCCAACCTCATACTCAGAACCACCAGGATGTGCAGAGCCCCAGGAGCCTGTCCAGCAGCCAGGTACCGTGAGGTTAATCCAGGTGCGAACTCCCAGATCCATTGTGATGCCATGGTGGAAAAGGGACATAAGCTGTCAAGGCCTCCTCATGTCTCCAAGGTTTCTCCTAGGATGGGGACTAGATGCAAGTTACAGATATGCCTTCTCCTGCTGGAATCCTGCTTATGGATAGCGGATGGCTGATGTGGTAGCCATTAACAGAGGCCTTTCAGAGAGCCCTGTTCCTGATAATAAGGCCTGAGACCTATCCCATTCCTTCTGATGCATCTACATGCAGACATCCCCATTCACTCTTCATTAACTGATTTTTCAGAAAACGTATTTAAGTCTTCCTTATTATACTGTAGCAGTCTTTTTGGCAAGTATGATTCGATGGTTATGTTTTAAATTACTTAAGGAAAAGTATCGGTGAATATGCATAAATCATATAGCAGAATAGAGAAGAGCTACAGATGCGGAACAGAGTATCTAACGAGGAGCAGCAAACCTGTGAGACCTATTTTCCCCTAGAGACAAACCTGTTCTTTCTAAACAGAATCACTGACACGCAGCTGTGTGGAGATGAATTTTAATTATTTTTCCAAGGAGACTTTATTTCATCCGTATCTGAAAAACTTCGGTCCCTGTGTGGGTGGTTTTTTGAAAGTTTTACTACTTCTTAAGAAATGGAATACAGTTTATCCATCCTCAGCTTCATGGAAATAAATGCCCTTAAAAAAGTGGAAAGGTTATGGAATAACAGCAATTACTACCTGTGGTTAGCAACATTTTTTTATTTTGCAGCATTTTGTTTGTGCAAAAACCCAAACTTCTCTGGAGTAAACTAACTCAAACATCTGAAGGAATAATTTCCGTTAGAAATAAATGCCTCTGGGGAAATATTCTTCAGAGGATTTAGCTCGTACTTTCAAATCTGTAGTTCCTCAGATGAGATTTGTGTAATTGTAGGAAATATTCAAAAAGCTTCCAGGCTTCAGTAGCAGCTGGGTCAACATCTACTTGATTTTCTCTGGCCTCTTGATGAAATAGTCTCCTGCTGAATAAAATGTTTCCTTAACTCATGTTTTCCCACAGTCTGAGTAATGATTATTTTTTTTCTGTGATTTTTCACTCTGAAGAAAAAGAGTAGCAGGTAATTTCAATTTCTCACACACTTCCTCCCTCTTTTTTTTTGTGTTGTTTGTTTGTTTAGGGGGAAAGGGTGTGGTGGGTTGATCCTGGTTGGATGCCAGGTGCCCACAATGCTTCTCAGCTGGAAAGGAGGGAAAAAAATAACATGGAAAAACCCCTCCAGGGTCAAGATAAAGGCAGTTTAATAAAGCAAAAGCAAAGGTTACACATAGAAGCAGAGGAAAGCAAAAGATTTATTATTTACTTCCCATCTGCAGGCAATGTCCTGCCTCTTCCTGGGAAGTATTGCTTCAGTGTGTGAAGCGGATGGTCTGGAAGATTAGGGTCATAAATAATGAATGCTCCCTCCTCCTCCTTTCTCCTAGCTTTTATTGCTGAGCAGATGCCATATGGTATGGAATATCCCTTTACTCAGTCTCTGTTCTGTCTCTGTCCCCTCCCAGCTTCTTGCTCAATTCCAGCCTACTGGGCTCTGGAGAGGTGGAATATTGGAGAGACAGCCTTGGTGGTGTGTCAGCGCTGCTCAGCAGTAGCCAAACACGGGTGTGTTATCGACACCTTTGTAGGATCCAAACACAGCGCAGCACTGGGAGGGAATGCCACAGTGCTGGGGGGAAAGTTAACTCCGCCTTAGGCAGACCCCACACGAGGTAGGGGTGTCTGTGTGTAGTCGCTATATTGTGATCATCTATCCGCCATCCTCCATTCCATAATCAAAATTCAAGTTCTCATAATGGTCACCTGAACCAAAGCAAATATATTTGTTTAATTAATCCCTGTCCCCAAGTATAGCTACAAAGGGAAGTTCTGTTGTTTTCTTTAATGTAGTTTTTTGGGATACTGGGTTGAATACTCTTTTACTATCTGACACACTTGAGCTCAATGCCTCTTCTGCCAGAGGGTACTCAAACTCCCACCCCCTGGGAGAGTGATGTGGCCACTAGACTGCAGATAAAAGGAGATCACTTCACTTCTTGTTGAACCTCTTACATTATGTGTCAAAAATCTATTCTGCACTAGACCAGAGAGAAGAGACAAAAAAGCAGCAAGAGTTCATATATGAGTGACTGGGGATTGGCCTTCCAGCTACTGGGGAGCTTTCCAGGCATGATTCAGGGACTGTGCATTTTCCACTAAATAGTGGTTGGAAAAAGTCACATAAACATTTCCCTGAACATAAACCAGGTCTTAGAGTGAAGTAGGTGAATGTTCCAAGGAAAGATCTACCAGATCTCCAGTTATTCTAAGAAAGGAATAATTCTCCTTTCTGCCATGCACAGCCTCTATCAGAGACCTGAGGGAAATGTCCTGGGAAACAGAAGATCACACTTTGGTAATCTGGGGTAAACCTTTGGTGTGCACTGTACCACTAGATAAAACAAAGCACCAGTGGGACCAGTAGTTTCTCCTTCAGAGGTCTTGTGAAAATCAATCATTCTTTTGAGAATGACAGCTATTCTGGGCTGGCTGGCTTTCAAAATAGACGGGAAAAAGCCTGAAGTACCTGGAGATTGTCTTGGATTAGGTGGCAACTGAGTGAGAAGTTTGGATCTTGCCCTTTGAACATAAGCGTAAGATGAGTGAAGTGGGAATTCCCCAGCTTCTCCTGCACATGTATTCTGGCTGTTTTAAATGTTGACTCTGATTCACATGACTACACCTGTGACATTTTACAAGGCACTCAAGGCACTTTTTTTCCCTGTAGTGCTGGTAGTTAATGGGTTTTCAGGATCAGAGATTGGTAATGAGCAAAGAGCTCACTTTGCAGAAATGTGTTGCAGAAGTAGAGCCTTCTCTGGGTTAGCCTTTAAGCTGAAATTGTCAATATATTTCAGCTGAAAGTGCAGACTTCTTTCTGGTTGTGGGGATGCTAGTTTATATAATACAGAGCTGTCACCAGGATCACTAATCCTACTTCCAAAATACACTGCATAGTTGCTAGCTAGTAAACAAGCTGGGCTATTTGAAAGATAACCATTCATTGTAAGTCTATGTCAGTGAAGGTGTTAAGTAAATTTCCCAAATAAAATATGGTCATCGTATTACACAGACTTTGCACTGAGTAGTTGTCTGTACCTTTGTTCTGTTTGGCTTACTTATCAGTGTCATCTGTCAAGCAATACTAAAGTGAATTGGGTGATCACCCCTTCTCACGTATTTCATTTGTTTACTGATCAATACTTGGATTCTGAACTTGGTGTATTGAAAGAAAACTGACAACAACAAGCCCTAGCTTTGCTCTTTTTAAAAGGGCAGTTAAAATATCCTTTAAGATGGAGCAAGCTTCGGAATAATAGGACATGCTTCTCCATTTCATACTGACTTCTAGAAAAAAAAAGTGAGATGAAGGCAAAATTATGATGCTGAGACACATGAAAACTCATAGCTATCTTTATAGCAAGAATTTCTATTAGTTATTTTGAGTGCCTTTATAATGCCTTTCTGTCTGAAATTGAGGGTGGACAGGGTTGAAAATAAAAGTGTGTCTCATACTGATATGTCAATCACAGCTAACAAGCACTGTTGGGAGGTAATCTCTTTCAATCAGTTTCTTGCAGGCTGGGAGTCAGCATTTATTACTGCGCAAATGAACCTGCCAACTGCTTTTTGCAGGAGGTATCAGGAGGAGACATGAGTTAGAAAGCTGGTTAAGTGGGGTCACTAAGGAAGTGTAAGCGTCTCTAAAGGTTAAGATGAACTAAAAATATGGTCTGTAGGATTTTTTCCTTGAAAAACAAGAGGAGAGAACCTTTTTTTCTCAAAAATAGTCTGGAGTACCTTGGGTTCTCTGAGAGATATGAAAAATATGTGCCTTATTACAAATAAAAATATTGTGTTTGTGCTAAACCCTCCCTCTCTTCCTCCAACCCTCTCTTCCTCTCTTTCTTGTTTCCTTCCATCCACAGTGGAATAGTGGTAATTTCTCAACAGTACGTGAGTGTTTCTAAGGAAATATCCTACGTGATCTACAGCTGCCTCATTGAGATACGTATTGTATTACTCCATTGACGCTAAAATCTAACTCACTGAAAGGCATAGTGCCTGCTTTGAAACATTACCTTTTTCCTTTGAAAAGAAGCTCTCTTTCCTCACCATGTGTTATGTAGAGCTAACCTAGAAGCTCCTTCTGTTATATCAGCGTAAGAAAGGGCATGCATCTTTACCAGCCTCTTATCCTGGGGAAAACCATGAAACAGATATAATTATTTATGGAGTTTTTTTGGGTAAGCCTAGTTTTCAGCATAAGAAAGAAAAAAATCTGTCCATAAATGATCTCCCATTGCTTTCCACTTGGTAATGACCGTCACTGGAATAAAGTGCATTTAAAAAGTCTTAGTTGATTCTGTGTGCTAGCTTCCTTTAAATGACATCTGCTTCTACTGTTAAAAGTTGCTGAATTAGTATACAAATATTTTCATCAATGTAATTTAGTAGAAATGTATTTATCAAAGGATCTCACCTTCTTTTCATTACAGTCCTAAGATAATATTTTTGTTTTAAACAGGAGAAAGATTACATATTATCCAGAGTTTTACTCTTTGCAACATGTGAAAATGTCTCCTTAGCAAAGGATTTTAGTGAAGTCAAACAATTAAATGCTTATTTTTTATAGAAAAAATAAATTTCTTATGTAATTTGAAAAGTTCTGACAGAATTTTTGTGTTAACTGGACATCTGTTCCCTCCCAGAGCACAACTGCTGGTCATTGAAATGGAGAAATATTTCTTACACATCTTTCAGATATAAGGATATGGACTACTCCATGTCCTGATGTAATGTCCTATGTGGTTAGAAAATGATGTGAGCCCCTGGTGGGATTTATATCACCTACTTTTACATATCTACATTTTTTTTAAGGCTAAAATTTGATTAAATGTAGGCATCTACTTTAAATTGAGATTCTTTGCACAGTAGATTAATTTGAGTGCAATGACAACATCTCCATAGACTAAAAAAGATCTAAGAGGATAAATGCAGATATTTCATGAGAAATTCATGTGAGAAACCCACAACAAGCTAGATAAATCCCAGTGCTTTTCTGTGGTGTAAATGATCTACTTCAAGGCCAAATACTCAAGCCTGGCTCCGTGGTCAATGAAGTGATAAAGGCCCGTTGAGTTGTCAGGTTAACTTTGAAAATTGACATCCAAAGCTCATCAGATGAATTGTGCCCTAAAAGTTTTACACAGTGGATCCCTTCATTTGATCTGACTGTTCTTATGCCTGATGTAACTATGATAAGGATTAATTTTATATCCAGTAAATTAAACAGTGTTTAAATGTAATGATGGAATTTGTATAAATGATTGAGTGAGTGAGTGACAGATGAAGAGATATGTAAAATGGCATTTTGGGGAACCCCCAAATCAACACTCAACTATCATACTATTGCCCTTGCTTCAGTGGCTCCTGCCGGGTAGTACACGTAACACAGATGGTGGCTGTCCATGCTATTTATTTTGGTAATGTCTGTCTCGATATATTTTTCAGGTAAGTAAAGCTACCACTAAATTATATTCACTTGAAAGAGCTGTCTGACTGTCTCACAAGTAGTCTGAATCTCATATATTTCAAATGCATCCTCGCAGAGCTGTGAATCTAGGCACATGGTACTTATAAGATAGAAATCAATGGTTTCATTAATAAAAATAATGTGCCTATACATGAACTGTGAAAAGCTCCTCTAGGGATTATCTGTGCTGCAAGGACTGCTATTACACTGAAGTCTACCACTAACATAGACAAAGGACTAGAAGACAAAAGTTTGGGTTTTTTCATCTTCTCATCATTATCATCAGCAGCAAGATTAATTAATGTAGTAAAACTTATTTTCTCTTTATATATCTGAGTTCATATCACAAATATTGCTGGCATAGTGATAGCAGATAGAACTTTCTTCAGCAGAATATACAGCTACATAATTTTGCCCACAATGATTTTTAACCTGCCTTAAATGTATGCAAATATAACACAAAAAGTGGTGTAGCCATTACAGTCTTTCGAGGGCCAGATTAGGTGTCATGATTAACAAGAACCATTTTGTTCTTATCAGGGGTATCTAAAGATAAATGTGAAAGAACAGATATTTCTGTACTTCCT
>WEIT01036348.1:5340-18052 GCA_013389985.1 Dryoscopus gambensis | reverse complement strand
CATAAAAATGTGGACAAATGTGACCAAATCTAAATGGGGAGCCAAGATACTGTGAGACATTATTAGGAGAAAGAGGTTGGGATCACAGGCCTCTGCCCTAGCAAACATGCCGTGCTTAGAACACTTTGAATGCAAAAGGATGTAGCAAGCAATACCTGCTTCTTTTCCATTTGTTTATTTTCACTTTTTCTAACGGCCACGTTTGAACAAAGAAAAAAGTATCAAATTAGCATGAAACCTTATTTAAGCAATTTTATAGCTGCTAACTAAAGGAGAGCAGGTAAGTAAATGCTTTCATATTGCAAGGCTGGCAAAGACCTCACCATAAAGTGCTTCCAAGTATTAAAAAGTAGCTCGTATTAACTAAGGTTAACTGGGATATGGCAATCCTTATGTTTTTAGCACTTTCTGTTGGAGATTGTCATCAGAGAATATTGTTTTATTCATATGATTCATCAGCATATCTGCAGAAGAGAGAGACTGATAACAATCAGAAAAGTGTATTGCATATGGGGAGCCTCATCTTTAACCTCATTTACTTGTGAAATTCATGCTGTAACTGTATACATGATGGAGCTTGAGTGGCAGTCAAACACTATGTAATACTGTTCCCTTTTGCTTACCAATGTATGTTCTGCCACCAATGTTTTAAAAGTGCCAGGCAGGGAACTAAGCCTACTTCTGACAGATTTTTTTAAGGTCACAGTACGGTTTGATTAGCTATGTCAGAGGAGGATAAGCAGACGCAGGATAATCCTTATGGTAACAGATGTGACATATACCTAGTTATTGACCAACTCATTTATGGAACAAGATCCTTGCTTGCCCAGAAAGGTCAAAGTGAGATTTTTTGCAAAATCCCATTGGCTTTTTTCTGGTACAGCCAGCACTAGGGTCTAAACCTGACTTTGTGATTAACCAAGAGATGTACAATAATGGATTAATGCCTTTCACCTGCTTCTTTTGATACAGGAGCAATGAGATACTGCCTTTCACAGCCTCCCAAGCATTTTAGAAAGCCTGTCCTCATATGCATTATAAGGGCATCAATTATAGTAACACCAAGCAGGAGGTGATTACTACAATATTAATGGCACCCTATCTCTTCACCAACAATCATTAACAGTTGACTTGTAACAACAATATGAATTTCCAATATCCAGCAAATTTGGATACAAAAGGTCTGGGAGTATCTGCAGTTTAGAAGACAGACTAACATACCTAAAAGTACACTAGACATAAGACTACTGTCCTCTGACATGGAGATTAGCTCTCTGTCTTGGCATCATGTCAGTAACTGCTCTTCCATCATTTACTTCTTTCACAAGGAAAATTGTTAGAGAACTTCCTACCTTTTAATACCCTGGAGGGTTTTTTCACTCATTTCTCAGATTTAGGCTTTTGTAAAGTTTTATAAAAAAATCTTTCACAGACAACAAAACACATGCAGTTTGCTGGCACTCTTTTCAGTTTCAAAACCACAAAATAAATTTTTCCATGTGTTGATAAACTAGATTTTAAAAGAGCATTTTCTGGATATCTAGATAATCAACAACACAATGAATATAAACATTTTCTATAAATAGTTCACCATATGGCTATCATTCTCAACAGATGGTGTCTGTGTATTCACTAGAATATACAAGAACTATGCAAATTTTGCCCTGCAATCATTCAAAATTCTAAACAAGATTTTTTGACTTCAGTTTTATTAAGCTTAATCAAAGTCCAACACATAATTTTATCACCTAGCTCTAATATGGGGAACAAATGCCACAACTATACTAACAAATGAATTTGCAAAAGGCAGTACAGTTGAAAGGATTTTTAAAAAGAGACACTAGGTACAAGATTTTCTCAATCTTAGGACAGTACCCTACTGCTATTGATAGTTTTTACTTACCCAAAAAGCAGACTCACTTTTAAACAGCCCAGTAGTTCATCAGATAGAATGCAGTCTGGACTACGTTATGAAAAAATCTGTAGTCCAAGGGATCTGAGAGTTTCTATATATTTGGCAGCAAACGGTCTCATATGCATTATAAGGACATTAGTTATAGTAACACCAAGCAGGTGATGATTACTGCAGTATTAATGGCACCCTAGCTGTTTACCAGCCATCTTTACGAGTTTACTTGTAGCTGTAGCAACAAAGCCTACTAGAAACCCTACATATTTTATCCAGTTCTAGTAAAAAACAAACTTACTCAGTTTTTATCGTTTCCTTAAAGCCAATATATAAACATCTCCATGTTTTCTACTTGCTTTCAGAAGCTGCTGGGCAGTTCAGAATATCTATCAAAAGAACACATGACCAAAATTTGGCTAGATACTTGGTCTATCCTCTTCCAACTTAAAACTATTTAAGCTCGTATCACTGTAGAAACATCTTCTGGAAAGTTCTTCTTGAGCTACACTGGCTTATCTGTTGAAAATCATATTCTAATTTTCAGTCGAGACATTTTTTATAGTATTTCTTATCCACTTGAACAAATACTAGTTTTAATTTCTATAATTTTTCAAACTTGTTACTGTTTCTCACCTGACATATTTACGGTAAAAAAAAAGCATTCCCATTCCCCTCTCAGTTATTAAGTTGTTAAGCTTTCTGTTCTGAAGGTCCTGACTGCTGTTGGCTTTGCCAGTCATGAGTTCTTCTCTGTCTGTTCCTATAGCTCCCAGGGTGCTCCTGTAGCAGGATCTACATAATTCCTACTAAATCATTTCTTGTCCCTGCACAGACACCAGTGCTCCACGAAACTTCCCTAAGTGCAGAGAAGGGAATCCCAGCCATTCCTCCTCAGAACTGCAAATTACTGCAATATTGGATAATGGCCTCACATGTTACAAAAACGTCTCACTTTTTTCCTCATCTTTATAGTGATAGCAATATCTTTACATTATTGTAATGTACTCAGTGCATCTAGAAGTCCTGTACGACTGTGGAAGGCAGGTCACATCTCAATGCCCAGCAAAATAATAGTATCTTCTAACCACGTAGAAGCTGCCAAGATACTTCTCTAAAAATAAATTATCATAAATTTAACTTATATGTAAAGGAGAGTACATAAACAAGAAGGATAATGCATGGCACTGTGGAACTGTGCCTCAGTATCAACAACACACCAGCTTTTTGCCTACTGCTAAGTACTTCTTGCACAGTTTCAACATGCTGATTTCGCCATACAAAAACAATTGTAACTTTATGAGCATGACACTAATTAAAAATTGAGATACAGGTAATTAAATAATAAGGGCTCTTCTGGCTTTAGTATATGTATTAGAGGTAAGGAACCTCTATTTGTTATTGGAGTAGCTAACGATGTACACGTGAGTCCAAGACTTGAAAAAGCAGCATGTATCTATGTAAGTACGCAAGATATTTTTAAAACTTGTGTAAATCAACTTCATAAGTTAATTGAATGTTAATGGTATTATGATTAAAAGATACTGTTTCAAGTATAATTGAGAAATATGTTTAAATTTCTATTCTTGCAGCTCGAACAATATATATAATATATACATGTACATATTATTTATATATACATACATATATATATACACATATATATATACTTCATATATATATATATATATCAAAACAAAAATCAGAAGTAACACCAGAAAGGAAAGGAATCCATTACATATTCATTTCTTTCCCATAAGGAAGACTTTTTTACAGGTTCTAAAGGTATAAACTGTGAAGAGGGATGAACATTAAGTTTCCTATGTTACTCTTTGTTGCTCAACTATATTACCTTTTCCCGACAGCATTCTATGGTATATAACCTTGTAATAAAACAGTATCATTAACATTGTGAGGAGAATTGCTGGCTTGAAACATTTCAGGTGCATGTGTGGGGAAAGGGGCAAGACCAGCCTTGCCGTGGTGAGATGGTGCGTTGCTCCATGCACACCCCACCCCGCAGAGCTGAGATCCCAGTCCCCAGTGGCACAGTGGAGGCAATGCTCCATACCTGCCCCTGCAGCCCCTAACCCAGCCCCCGAGTGGCCACCAGACCAGACATCCCACCTGGGGGAACGGCCCAGGAAAGCCAAAGGGTACTCAAGCCAGAGTACAAGGCAAGCACATCTTGACCCTACTACCCATATTAGCTGAAACACTGCTGGAGCCAGAGTGGTAACTATATTTGTTCTTTATCATATCTCTTCTTTCTTTCTCCCTTTCCCTTTCTTCTAATTCCTTCTTCTTGAAGTTTGAATAAATTAAAATCAGATGGGTTGAAGTTTGTTAAATTGAATGGGCTTAGAGCTCGCTAAATTAATGCTTCGCCAAATGCTTTAATTTGATTCAATGTTGCTTTAAACTTTTTCTAACGTTCCCTGATTTTCTCAAGTTTGACAGTTAAGTTTTTGTTGTTTTGACTCTTGAGAATATCTATTCCTCCCTTGCACCTAACTCAGGGTACATAACTAAACCCGTGTAAGCCCCTTTGAGGGCTTTCAGTGAGAGAATTCTGGGGCCTTACAACCATCCACATCTTTAATTTGAAAAATTTCCTAGACACTTTTACTTTGAGGATCACAGGTATGCATGGATTAGATTCCCATCATTGTGTGAAGCCAGGAATGAGTAGCAGCCAACAATTCATTTCCTTTTTAACCAGTCCTAAAAGTCTTTTACTTTCCCCTAACCACCAACCAATTAATTTACCTAACATTTGCTGGCTCTGGGACAATGCTCTCTCTCTGAACACCCTCTCACCTAAGTCAGTCATTAACTAGGTTAGGGGAGCATTTCCCTTGTAAATGAGTCCCCTAAGCATTTTCAGGTTTTTTTCCTCAAAAGAAAGACCATGCTTTTTAAATTTCATATGCAACTGACAGTATTTTCTCTTGAAATATGAAAAAAAGGAAATAAATATGATTCCAACATCACTGTGAACTGGTAAAAATATTTTTGCCGGTAGACATAACTATTCAGGGAAAGCTTTAGCACATGTCAAAGAAAGGCGTAATTAAAATATTATGGTACTCCACTTTATAAACTGGTGGTTCTGACATAGTTCAAGTACTGCCCGTGGTTTTGTTTAGCTCATCTCAGAAGGGAAACAGTAGAAACAGAACAGGTCCACCATAAATGGGATGTCAAAATAATCACACACTCATTCAGCTTGAACAGTAAGTCTTGAGCACAAGTAAGGCTGAAATTTATGCAGTTCTAGGAAGGATCATGAAGAATCACCTAAAGCTAGGGCTCACCTGAGTCTTACTGCAAAGCTTGCTTGAGTAGCCCAAGAACAGATAGAACTGTCCTAGTCAGCTGGAAAGTATGAGCAGACACACTTTAGCTATGCTAAAAATAAAGTCACATAAAGATAAGCTGTGTTGAAGATGCTGGTTGCTGTGGCAGATACTGAATCAGCTATTCTACTTTATGATCATCATGGATCTAAACGATTTGTTGGTCTGTAGAGTGGCTGAAATAATAAATCCATGAGCTAATTATGAATGGCTTGCATAATGTCATTTCTAGATGAGAATTTCCTTACCATGTAGAAGGGCAATGAATGAAGACATTTTCAAATTAGGAAAGATGACAACAATTAGGGAATTTATTAAATAAAAAATAATAGATGATATAACAAGGGTGTGAAATACAGAGAAGGACAGAGGAGGCACACACATGACTTCTTTCTAACCTCTATAACGTGATCAAAAGAAAAATAAAACGTGTTTCAAGAGAACAGTGACTATGAAATGTCCACACAATATGTTTCCTCTGCAAATCACAGCAGTTGTCTGTTCTCTTTGGCCTATATTGATGACAATAACATGAAGCGAAGTTCAAGAACAAGTTTGAGTCTAAGAGTTTCTATGACAGTCTCTTTAAAAGGACAAACTGCTTCATTTTTAATGAAGGACATGAGATAGCAATCAACAGGAAAACCATCAAAGAAAAAAAAATTAGTACTGTATTGTCTCTAACATTTAAAACCAAAAGTCTGTTAAGTTTCACATTCTGCCTGGTAACAGGTAGCAAAGGACATCGAGAAGAGAACTGAATAACAAACTTTTGCTGGCATGAACTTTTTGTGCAATTAAACTTTTGGAAAAGAACAATTTGGGTAGGGAAAGAAGTAATCTTATCACAATTAAGACAGAAGACTAGAAAGAGACTGTACAAGTAGTTTATATATGAAATGAAGGAAGAATTAAATGTGTAAGACTAACTGCTAGTGATAAACTGAGAAAATGGGATAAAAAACCCAAAACATTTTTGACATGCAAATTCACACACTTTTGAAAGGGTCACTTAAATTTCTAGATAGAGAAATAGTCCAGTTCAAAAGATAACTGATAGGATCATATTAACTATCATAAGGAGGATTCAGAATGAAGAAGAGAATGTCTCAGTTTAGTTTGCAACATGTAAGTTTTCCAGTTTTCACAAGTGGCAAATATTAAAAAAAAAAAATCTCCACCTAAATATTTCTGAATTTAAGAAACTGCAGTTTCTGAATTTAACAAGTATCAATTCTGCTGTGAATACATCAGCCTAAAAATTAAGCATTTACATTTTACAAGTAAAAAGGCAATAAAATATTAAAATAAGTTTTATTAATTAAAAACTATTAAGGAAACCCTTTCTATTTCTTGCTACTCTTGTCATGCCCCTAACTGAATTTAAGATACTTTGCAACTTGAGTAAACATTGCTTAATTCTGTGCTGGAATTTCTCTGAGCAGAATAGGTTTGCAAAAGCCACTAATTTTTTTCCAAAGCATTATTTAAGTGCAATATCAACATATATTAATATACTTCTGTCTCAGACAGAAAGAACAAATTATACTCTTCAAAACAGGAACTGAAAACCATCTGACTATGGATCAAATACCACAGAAAAAAAGTTGCTCCATTTTAAAATTGAGTATTTAAAAAGAAATGCAAAGTTTATTTTATAAATCACGTCAGTAAAATCTTTGTGTATTCACTATTACTAAGTCAAAAATACCAAAGAAAAATGTGATTATCTGCCAAAATCCCATTACCTGTGTGTCAGCAGTACCCTGAAGGCCATCTGATTCCGTCCCAAATAACCTGGCAGCAAGCTTGACCAGTTCCAATTCCATTCAGTAATGGCTGGCTGTTGATAAATGGCAAAAAGCTAGTTAGTTATTAATCAGCATTAATATGATCAGTACATTAAAGCTCCAGTGGTGATATACTAACCAAGGAGGGGGGTCTAGAATGAGGACTTAGAAAGATGATATCAATCACATCCACAGAAGAAGGTTTTCATTCCAATAAGAGAGCAATTAATTAATTAATTAATTAGGGACATAGCCACTATTTATAAAAAGATAATCAGTTTTTTGAACCATATTTTTCCAACTGTTGATAGCATTCTGATCAACTACTTTGTCTGAGAGCTAGACTCTTTGTCCAAAGAGCAAAATAGTTGGTAACTTTTTATGTAACAGCAATTTGCATTTCAGAAGCAGTGCAATCCCTCCTATTCCTTCCATCTGTATTTTATCACCTTCCTTCTCCTTACTTAATTTACTCCCTAACCCTCATCTTTGGCATGCATGTTTAAGTAAAGTAGAAAAACAAAGGTGAAGTACAAGAGGAAAATAAGGGTAACAAGAAAAAATAGAATACTGTGAAAGTGGAAAGTGAATGAATAAGAAAAGGTGAACATCTGATAAATGAGAAATAAGGGGAAAAGATTCAACTAAGTGAACCATGCAAGAAGAACATGGTAGAAAACAGGACACTATTCTACACTCCACACTGAATTAAAAATAGATGAATGCGCGTGGAGGAAGTACTTTTAAAATCAAGCGGGATAAACAAGGGAAGCTAAACAGTCAGTAGAAACAGTCATGAAAACAAAGAGAAAATTTTTAAAGTATACCAGATAAAAATTCTGACTCAAAAAAATCCACAGACTGATCAATTCTGTGAAAAAGTAAAGGATTAGTTTGGAAAAAAGCCACTTGAGGAAAGGGAAATAATTTCTTTCTAGCATTGATTGTTACTGTTGTATATCCCAGACTTAAACTTAGTAGATAACTGGGGAGCAGTAGCACTAGCACAGAATGAGGTATCAGGACAAAGAGATAAAATCAAGAGCAACAAGTTACTAGGGCCAGATGGTGATTACTTAAGACTTCTACAAGAATACAAGAATGAAGTGGCTAAATTTTCAACAGAAATTACACACTTCCTAGAATCAGCTACTGAACTGGACAGTTGGAAGGTAAGAAATTTACTTAGCATCAAAAAAATGCTAGTTGATCTTAAAATAGCAGTTCAGTGGTACTTATTTCAGGAGCAGTAAAATTCATAGAAACTGTGTTTAAGTACCTTGGTAAACTTGGCATGAATGGGGAAAAAACCTCAAAACTTTAGAAGAAAACTCTTAAGGAAAGGAGCTGTCTGGCAGTCACACTCTCATCACCAAGAGACTTTTAACAGGCGCGACTGAGGCCCCTTCGTATCAGGCAAATTAAGTTGATGGGTTCCCTGCTCGACTCCCTGCACACCCCACTCCCATGCAGTCAGACAAGGTTTCCCATAGAAGAGTCTCAGATGTCTGGTTGCTTTAAGTAATTTTACCACGATGCAATGACAGAGTAACAGCTCGAGCTCCTACCCAGGCTGTTACACCCTCTCACAGTCTAAGTGCTCCCATAGCCTAGTGTTCTCCAGCTGAGTCATCGGCTCCTGCCCTGTCTCTGAACGTGTAGTCATCTGGCTGGTGCCACAGGTACTTTTTTGTGCAAAGATATGAGGCCAGTTCATGGCCTCTTGCCTGGGGCTCCTGCCATTTCCCCCCCACCAGAGCTCAATCTACAGCTGGCACAGTAACTCTACACTGAGCTGTCTCGACTAAATGTATTAATCAACAAAAAGAGTAAATGATGTACAATGATTTTTACATATACCAACACAGAGTACACAGAATGTTTACTACAAATAATCTTTTGGAAGGTCCCTCTCCACCTTTCTTGTAAGCCTCCTTCAAGTACTGCAAGGCTGCAATTAGGTCATCCCAAAGCCATCTCCTTTCCAGGCTGAACAATTGCAATTCTCTTAGCCCTTCTTCGTGGGAGAAGTGCTCCATCCGTCTAGTGATTTTGGTGTCCCTCCTCTGGACGTGTTCCAACAGATCCATGTCCTTCCTGTGCTGGGGACCCCAGAGCTGGATGCAGCACCGCAGGTGGGGTCTCACCAGAAGGGAGCAGATGGGCAGAATCAACTCCGTTGACATGCTGGTCATGCTTCTTGTGATGCAGCCCACAATACAGTTGGCTTTCTGGGCTGAATATGAGGAAGAACTTCTGTAGTGCCTGGGTGACCAAGCACCAGAACAGACTGCCCAGCTAGGCTGTAGAGTCTCCCTCACCGGAGATATTCATGAACCATCTGTACGCAATTCTCTGCCCATGTGCTCTGCGATGACCCTGATTGAGCAGGGAGGTTGGACAGACGACCCGCTTTGGTCCCTTCCAATCCACTCATTCTGTGGTTCTGTGATTCTTGATTGGAAGGTCCCTTCCAACTCAAGCTATTCTATGATTTTATTGATCCAAGGATTCTACAAAGCATGTTTCTCTGGAGTGAGAAGCCTTGAGAAGCCTTGTGGAATTTGTATTTGTCTCCTTTTTTCAGTATATTAACACTTTTATTGCAACATGACAATGATTAAGCATTCATTAAACAACTAAGAAAAACAAGTCTATTTTACAGCAACTGATGAAATAGACCAAAATAGTCAAAACTGGGCTAGGAGATTACACAATGAATAAGCAGAGCTGCACTGAAAAAGGATGCATTTCTAGACAAGTCTGCAAAGTGAATTTCATGTCACTGTAACAACATTTCTTTTCAAAAATTTGAATTGAAGGCTGGAATCAAAACCATTGATGACGTATTAATATATGAGAAAGAACGATGTAAGATTTTTTAAAGTATGACAGTGATATCAGAAACTATTTTGCATTTTGTGTAATGAGATGGTTATGGGTTGCTCCAGCAGAGATTTAGGCACACAGATCTCTTTTATTTAACTGTTCCATTATCAGGAAATTAAATTCTATAAGTAAATTATAATTCTTTATATATTATAAGTACGACATAAAGAAAAACAGAGAATGGATGTCTGGTTTGTTTGGTTTTTGTATGTGTGTGTCTGTTCGTGTGTGTGTGTGTTTTACCCCCGTTTAGTCTCATTTTTCTGTAAAATCTTATATTTCCAAAGCATTCTTCACTTAACTGTTCAACATTTCTGTGAAAGACCCATCAGGAAGATTCTAAATGTGAACTTAAGAGTTCTGACATGATTTTTCAAAGGACTAAGTACCCTGTGTACTATTGCACAGATGTAATAAATGTCATTGCTAGTATGGGCTTTCCCTCAGTATACTGAACACAGAAAGTATAAGTAAATGCAAAGTGCTCTTACATGCAATAATTCCGATAAAAGAAAAGGATTGTAATGGCTTTTTGAACATCATGATATTGTAGAAGGTACCCTCATTAGATTCCCAAGAAATAATATTCCTTTCTGCTTCATCAAATATGTGAACACATGTCATTAATTCCATTTTCATACATTCAGTCTTTGTCATTATCACGATCATAATAAGACCAAGAAGTAAAAATGATACTATAACCAAGATTTTGGATTTTCACAAACCTGATTGAATACTTTTGCACAAGATTTTCTGTACACCTGGAAAGGGTTGAAGTCAAGCTGCTCTTCTCTGTCCTTCAGTGTCAAAGGCAGGCATTGACTTGAGCTAACACCATCTTCAGAAAAATTCTCACAAGACAGCTGCTCTTTCAAATATTCCTTTTGGAAGATAAAGCAACCACAGATTAGTACAGGCCACCTAGCTGCCTAAGTGCAATTTGCCTACATTTCAAGCATAAGTTTACAGAATGTTTGATAGAAGTTCCTTTTAATACAGTGGGGAATAAACAATCTTAAAAAATAGATAACTTTTTACAAATATCACCATTTTTACAACGAACAAGAAATAACCTCCAAAAATATGCACCCAACTAAAGCAAAACAGAACAATCTAACCCATTGTTTTGAAATTGTTGTCAAATTATGTGTATTAGTTCTCATTTATTATATATATGTGTGTGTGTGTGTGTGTGTGTTAGCTACATGTAGAAGTGAACAACAAATGTTTTTTATGTCCTTCAAATTAAACTTTTTGGAAAACATTCAACAATTACTGTATGACTATAAATCAATTCTCTGATGAACACGTTCTAACCAGTTATTTAAACACGTGAAATAAATATTCTCCCTCTCTTCAAAGCTATTTTTAGCTGCTTAAGCATTCAAGGACTAGAAGTAGTTTATGATTTGCACTGCAGCTTTAGAAACTATACTGTAACAGATGCATGATTATTTTGGACACAATCTTTTCTGTTTTCACTTCTCCGACTACTATGTAAATAAATCATCATTGCAGGCCAACAAAGTGTTTTGATTAAATAGAATCATTTTATGAAGAATTAGATAATGAAACATTTACACATCTATTTGCTGAAAGGACTACTGTGATTAAACAGCTTATTGTTATTAAAATCAAGTCCATAACATTGAACAAGTACTCAAGGTGAGTCATTAAGATGGGTGGATGCAAATGCTCCTCTTATTTGCAGTACTACTGAGATGAAATAACATACAAACTACCTTCAAAGGCATCCTGTGCATCTCAGTAGGTCTTTCTGAAAGAATTTTATCATCTGTTTAAACTTAGCCAACTATGACCTGACCTGAAAGGCACAAGTTCACTTTCAGTCCACACTTAACTGTAGCTGTTTCTCCCTTGTGTTGGCATTAGCACATGTTGTGAAACCAGTCAGGAAAAAAAAAAAAAAGGTTTCATCCAGATAAAAAAGCCACATTATTTCTAGTACTAGTACAACGAGGGAGCCTAGGAGTGGAAAAGCACAAAGACAAGAGAAAGAGGATTGTCTCTCTGCTGGTTGCAGCCAAATGTCATGTCTGACCAATAGAATCACAAAATTGTCTTAGTGTATGGAAAAAAACCCCAACCAACCAAAAAAAGAAAAATAAATTGAGCTTTTTTTGCTTAAAATAACATCACAAGCCAACTGTGAAAACATACCCTCTCAGCTATTTTTTCTCAGCTTTCAAGAATACCTGGATTTTTATTTCCCCATTCATTCATTCTTTCGTTACTTTATGCCATAACAAAAATTTTAGAGCCACAGTGAAGGAGGTTATTTAAAAGCTATCTCTATACATTGACCAAATTTTTGTAAATGTACTGCCTTGCATGTACACATTTTTACAAAATCTGTAGACAGCACTAAAGCAACGCAGCCCTTTGGATATAACAGAGCCAGCAGAAGCAGATTGTGTTGCTTTTTCAGTAGCAATACTGGAAATAGCTGTCCATGTGTTGCCAGATGAGGAACTATTTGCTCAGCTGGTGAAAAAATACAATACTTATTTTGCAAAACCAGTAGTCTACAGAACGGCACAACACTTATTCTAGGATCATCTAAACATTAACAAAATAACGAACCAGCCTAGGTATGCCATCTCAGTTCCGTATCTGGAAAGCAGCCCCAGTTCATTGAATTGGTAACTTTGGGGTCTGGGACCACCGGAGACCACCAGAGGGACCCCCGGGACAGAAGAACGAATGTTCGGGGGGGGGGGGGGGGGGGGGGGAAAGGTTTCGGGGCT
>WEIT01036343.1:0-12599 GCA_013389985.1 Dryoscopus gambensis | reverse complement strand
CAACAGTGACTGATTCAAATTATCACAGCATCCACCCGTCCTGGTTAGGGACCCAAGACCTGGGAAACCAAGGGTCCCTATGAGCTTGTTACCTAGGGGCGTGGCTAGGCATGCATATCTACACCCACAGGCCCTAGATGGATACCTCAGAAATGGGTAAAACCTTTTGTTCCCCAAAGTCCAGCACCAGCAGAAGGGAACAAAAAGCAAGTAACTGTTGCTTTGAAAAGAAGACGCCGCCGGGAGGAGGAGGAAGAACCTTCCCAAGATCAGGTTGCTTCCCGGCAGACCCCTGAAATGTAGGATGTTTTTAAAAATGTCTGTTTCTCTTTTAGAAAAGAAAGCTACCTCGCACAGCCCCTCGCGATGAATCCTATCCAAGCTCTCATCTTATTCACACTGAGCAGCCTAACAGCCTCGTGGATTGTCCCTCAGCCACGTCAACATCTGGGTGACCCTGGCAAAAACTTTGCAACAAGAGAACATGTCTGTCCACTGCAGCAGCAAAGGACCCTATGTCCACCTGCCTGGTAGGGATTCCTTTGCAAGCTGGAGAGTATTCAATCAGTTTTAGTACACCTATGCCTAGCCCAGATCCTAAAGCACACAAAGCTTTATCCCACGAAGCTCATCATAATCAGGCTGAAAAAAGGTGGAACCCCATAGAGGAGTGGCGGCCAAGTTGGTCCGACGCACCTCAGGAACCCCAAGAATTAGTTATTGGGTTCCTCCCCAGCTCCACACTACATTCACTTTATGCCAAACTGCTTATATGATGCCAAAACTGTTACCAAAGTGGTGCAGTATAGAGAAGAATTCACTGCCAGGAAGTGGTGTGGCATTGTAAGTCACGTTAAAACAGATATTTCACACCATCCAGATCCCAGAAGCCTCCCTAAGGGTCTGTTCCTGATTTGTGGGGATCGGGCATGGGCAGGAATCCCAGCTTGGACTTTAGGAAGACCATGTACCATTGGGTGGTTGTCCCTATTGGCACCCAACCAAACTCTAATTGGTGAATGGATTCGAAAAAACAATTCTGCCAGCAGAATTCAGAAAAGAAGCATTCACAATTTGGAACTAAATTACGATTCAGACGTTTTCCATTGGTGCCTGTCAAAAAGAATTGCTGCATCCTTATTCCTTCTGTGAATCACTGCAGCCAAAACTCTGGGTGAATTGGGCCACCTAGAATGCTGGGTAGTCAAACAGGCAAATTTAACATTGGCTGCCATCAGCTCCCTCCTAGAAGACGAGGAAATCACCAGGCAGGCCACACTACAAAATTGTGCAGCCATAGACTTCCTCCTGCTGCTGCATGGACATGAGTGCCAGGAATTTGAAGGACTGTGTTGCATGAACTTAACAATCAAAGCACTCAACGTCCACACGGCCCTCTGAGAAATGAAGAGCCTAATAGGACAAGTGAAACAAGAATCTGAGGACTGGTTCAACACACTGTTCAAGGGCTGGGGAATCTTGGGGTGTTGGGCTTCGATAATCAAATCTATTTTGTTATTTCTTGTAGTTGTTTTCCTAGTTGTATTGGCGTTCGGAGTGTTACGGTGTGTAATTTTAAAAGCTCCTGGCAGCTTAATTCCAACTACCTCAGATGTCAACCACGCAGAGTTTGCAGGCCAAGAGTCATCTAACCGGCCTGCAGATCACAAGTGGTGGGCAGAATCAACTCTTTGAATGAGGGAAATACGCAACGCCACTCTCTCAACTTTATTTAACAGAAAAGGGGGAGATGTTGCACTGCACTAACGTAATTAGGTTATTAATATGTTTTGCACTGGGTGATGTTACATTTATACATGTCCTGACATGTCCCTTTCACTCCCTCTCCACATGGTGATGGTTGTATCCCTGGAATCCTACACCCTACCTGAAAATCCTGCCCCTGTCCCCTATGTCAGCTGTATTCCATTGGTGACGACCCTTTCCCCACCCTTTCCTCTCCACGGGTTTCAAAACGGACCCTCCGTGGGGTGCCTGGTCTCTTTCCCTTCCTGGATGCTCCCAATAAACATCTGAAGAACTCATCCCCAGGGGAAAAAGCGCTTTTCTTCTTTTACCTTTGTTCTTGACCCATCCGATCCTTGGGGGTTCCGAGCTAGCCATTTGGGCCCTCAGGACCAGGCACGGGTCAACTAGATCTTACCACTCCAGCCCCAGGAAAAATGGCAAAAGTAGTGCTATACCATATCTCATCATTTTCTTAATGTAGCTGTTAAAGTCAGTATCTACAGGTCCTGATAAGGAAAGTCTGAGGTTTTCTGACTAGTCATTTTCTTTTTCCATTTCCCTAGACATTTTTGACATTGAGATTATTTATTGACAGGTTGCCGTTGTCTAGGAGATGGGGTATAAGCCTTTTAAACAGAAACTGTGAAAAAGAGAAAGGGAGAAAATGAGTAAGAAATTGAAATGATAGCTTTGGTGATGGCATTTTTTTCATTTAGTCAACTGTGCTATAGTGTCATGTTGAACTTAGGTGGTAAAATGCCGTGACCTTCCCAAAAAAGTCTCTAAGGAAATTTCCCTGTGTAACCAGCATGCTTGCACACACACGTATGCTGTCACACCGGATAGCCAGTCAAATAGCCCAACAGAGAATGAGCAGAGAAAATCTTCACATGGAGTTTTACAGGAGAGATCTTTAATGCGTCCACACTCGTACAAGGTGTTCAAAAAGTGCTGCGAGAGCAACGAGGGTCTGGGGGAAGGGAACCAATCAGAAAGCTCTGAGAGCGTAACAGAACAGAACAGAACAGAGCATTCTGGGGAAAGCCATCTCAGTCACCATAAGCTGGAAAGAAACCTAGAATTTAGGACTCCCTTCGTTCCTTACCTAGCAGGTCCACTGGCCTCCACACTATAGTGCTGCTGAATGAGTAGTTTCCACTGTACCTCAGAAAAAATATGAAAGAACAATGAGTACGTATTTCTTTCCTCCTTGTAGTGCTGCATATGATGTCTCTAATGGTGTTCCAAATTGCTGAAATAAAATTGTTACCAAATGTTCTGTATAATAAAAGTTGTCATTGTCTGTGAAGTTTTACAGTAGTAGTATATATAAAAATATGTCAACATTTAACCTTCCACGATACCATAAATAATCTAAGAGAAAATATCAGTATGAATAGCTCCTATCATGTCTTGCTCAGTTCAATTTTTACACTTCTTGTATCTGTTCAACTGGATCAATACAGGATAAAACTGTTGTGCACATGCATTTTAAACTGATTTCCAAATACACCTCTTTGTGTCTCATACTTACATTTTGAAGAATATATAGAGTCATAGAATCAGGGAATCATTTGAGATGGAAGGTACCTTAAAAATCATTCAATCCCAGCCCCCCTGTGATGGGCAGGGACACCTTTCACTAGAACAGTTTTCTCAGAGTCCCACCCAGCCTAGGCTTCAACACTTCCAGGGATGGGGCATCCATAACTTCTCTGGGCAACACCTTCTGATGCCCCATCACCCTCACAATAAAGAATATTTTCCTAATATCTGAGCTAAAACTCCTCTCTGTCAGTTTGAAGCCATTCCCCCTTGTTCTGTCACTACATGCTCTTGTAAAAAGTGCCTCTGTATCTTTCTTATAGGCTTCCTTCGGGTACTGAAAGGCTGCAATTAGGTTGCCCATAAGACTTCTCTTTTCCTGGCCAAACAAACCCAATTCTGTCAGCCTTTCCTGACAAGAGAGGTGCTCCATCCCTCTAATCCACTCTGTGGTCCTCTTCTGGACACTCTCCAACAGGTTGATGTCCTTCCTGTGCTGGGGACCACAGAGCTGGATGCAACACTGGAGGTGGGGTCTCACCAGAGCAGAGTAGAGGGGAAGGTTCACCTCATTCATCCACCAGCACACCTGGTCCTTCTCAGTCCTTCTCAGCAGGTCTGCTCTAATCTGTTCATCCCCCAGCCTGTAGAGATAGTGGGATTTGCCCTGACCCAGAAGCAGCAGCCTTGGGTCTTGTTAAACCTCATGAAATTCCTATGGGCCCACTTCTTGAGCTTGTCCAGCTTCCTCTGGATGGCATCCTGTCCTTCAAGTGTGTTAACTGCACCACTCAGCTTGGTGCACTTGCTGAGAATGCACTTTATCCCTTTATCTATGTCATTAATGAAGATGTTAAATAACCCTGGTCTCAATATGGATCCCAGAGGGACACCACTTTTCAGTGATGTCCATTGGGACTCTGAGCCATTGAACACTACCCTCTGGATACAACCACTTTCTTATCCATGTAACAGTCCACTCATCCAATCACTTTCTCTCCAATTTAGCGAGAAGGATGTTGTGGTAGTGTCAAAGGCTTTACAGAAGTCCAGATTAATGATGCCTGTACCCTTCCCTTGTCCACTTATGCAGTCACAACATCACAGAAGTCCACTAGGTTGGACAGGCAGGACTTGCCCTTGGTAAAGCTGTGCTGGCTGTCTCAAATCAGCTCCCTGCTCTCCATGTGCCTTAGCACGGCTTCTGGAAGGACCCATTCCAGGATCTTCCCAGGCACAGAGGTTGAGGCTGGCAGGTCAGTAGTTCCCACAGTCATCCTTTTTAGCCTTTTTAAAGACGGGGACAATGTTTCCCTTTTTCGGGTGAAGTGGGACTTCACCTGACTGCCATGAATTTTCAAATATCATGGAGAGTGGCTTGGCAATTGCATCAGCCAATTCCCACAGGAGTCTGCAATACATCTCATCAGGTTCCATAGACATTCAGACTCCTCAGGTGGTCATGAACCTCATCTTTACATACAGTGTGAGGGACTTTGTTTCCTCACTCCCCATCCTGCTGTCCATTCACTCGAGAGGTGTGGGAAGAGATGTTGCCATTGAAGACTGAGGCAAAAAAGCTGTTGAGTACCCCAACCTTCTCCTCATCCACTGTTACTGGTTTTCCAGTGTTCATCAGAGGGGGTACACCTTNTCCAGTGTTCATCAGAGGGTGTACACCTTCTTTCACCTTCCTTTTCTGGTTAACACACTTGTTGTAGAAGGCCTTCCTGTTATTCTTTGCGTCCCTTTCCAGGTTCAGTTTCAGCTTTACCTTAGCCTTTCTCACCCCATCCCTACACAACCAAATCTCATCTCAAGGTCACCTGCCCTTCAACTGTCTATGTGTTTGCTTCTTTCCCTTTAGTTTGACCAGCAGATCTCTATTCAGCCATGCTGGGTTCTTGCCTTCCTTGCTGGATTTCTTGCTCGTGGGGATTGCTAGCACTTGTACTCTTTGAAAGACTTTCCTTTAAGATCTGCCAGCTCTGTTCCAGTCCCTTGTCCCTGAGGACAGCTGCCAAGGGAATCCCACTATCTCCCTGAAGAGCTAGAAGTCTTCCAGCTAGAATTCCTAAACTTCCTAGAGTTAACTTTATTCCTTACCTGATTCATATCCCTCAGGACTATGAACTTCAACACATGATCCCTGCAGCCCAGGCTGCCTCCAATCTTGATGTCCCCAGCTAGCTCACTTTCACTGGTGACTAACAGATGCAGAAGGTATTCAATGTAAGGGACCTAAGTTCAAGTTGTAATGAATATAAATTGTTCACTAATTAAGAAACTGATTTCAATTTACATCTCAGTATTCAGGGATTTCAAGAAATCTTGGAGCTTGCATTTGCTTGAAGGCAATGAATAAAACAGTCAAAACCAGCAGAATTTTCTACTTTCCATACACAGAGTTTCNCTGACAAGAGAGGTGCTCCATCCCTCTAATCCACTCTGTGGTCCTCTTCTGGACACTCTCCAACAGGTTGATGTCCTTCCTGTGCTGGGGACCACAGAGCTGGATGCAACACTGGAGGTGGGGTCTCACCAGAGCAGAGTAGAGGGGAAGGTTCACCTCATTCATCCACCAGCACACCTGGTCCTTCTCAGTCCTTCTCAGCAGGTCTGCTCTAGATCTGTTCATCCCCCAGCCTGTAGAGATAGTGGGATTTGCCCTGACCCAGAAGCAGCAGCCTTGGGTCTTGTTAAACCTCATGAAATTCCTATGGGCCCACTTCTTGAGCTTGTCCAGCTTCCTCTGGATGGCATCCTGTCCTTCAAGTGTGTTAACTGCACCACTCAGCTTGGTGCACTTGCTGAGAATGCACTTTATCCCTTTATCTATGTCATTAATGAAGATGTTAAATAACCCTGGTCTCAATATGGATCCCAGAGGGACACCACTTTTCAGTGATGTCCATTGGGACTCTGAGCCATTGAACACTACCCTCTGGATACAACCACTTTCTTATCCATGTAACAGTCCACTCATCCAATCACTTTCTCTCCAATTTAGCGAGAAGGATGTTGTGGTAGTGTCAAAGGCTTTACAGAAGTCCAGATTAATGATGCCTGTACCCTTCCCTTGTCCACTTATGCAGTCACAACATCACAGAAGTCCACTAGGTTGGACAGGCAGGACTTGCCCTTGGTAAAGCTGTGCTGGCTGTCTCAAATCAGCTCCCTGCTCTCCATGTGCCTTAGCACGGCTTCTGGAAGGACCCATTCCAGGATCTTCCCAGGCACAGAGGTTGAGGCTGGCAGGTCAGTAGTTCCCACAGTCATCCTTTTTAGCCTTTTTAAAGACGGGGACAATGTTTCCCTTTTTCGGGTGAAGTGGGACTTCACCTGACTGCCATGAATTTTCAAATATCATGGAGAGTGGCTTGGCAATTGCATCAGCCAATTCCCACAGGAGTCTGCAATACATCTCATCAGGTTCCATAGACATTCAGACTCCTCAGGTGGTCATGAACCTCATCTTTACATACAGTGTGAGGGACTTTGTTTCCTCACTCCCCATCCTGCTGTCCATTCACTCGAGAGGTGTGGGAAGAGATGTTGCCATTGAAGACTGAGGCAAAAAAGCTGTTGAGTACCCCAACCTTCTCCTCATCCACTGTTACTGGTTTTCCAGTGTTCATCAGAGGGTGTACACCTTCTTTCACCTTCCTTTTCTGGTTAACACACTTGTTGTAGAAGGCCTTCCTGTTATTCTTTGCGTCCCTTTCCAGGTTCAGTTTCAGCTTTACCTTAGCCTTTCTCACCCCATCCCTACACAACCAAATCTCATCTCAAGGTCACCTGCCCCTCACCTCTCTCTGTGTNTTAGCCTTTCTCACCCCATCCCTACACAACCAAATCTCATCTCAAGGTCACCTGCCCTTCAACTGTCTATGTGTTTGCTTCTTTCCCTTTAGTTTGACCAGCAGATCTCTATTCAGCCATGCTGGGTTCTTGCCTTCCTTGCTGGATTTCTTGCTCGTGGGGATTGCTAGCACTTGTACTCTTTGAAAGACTTTCCTTTAAGATCTGCCAGCTCTGTTCCAGTCCCTTGTCCCTGAGGACAGCTGCCAAGGGAATCCCACTATCTCCCTGAAGAGCTAGAAGTCTTCCAGCTAGAATTCCTAAACTTCCTAGAGTTAACTTTATTCCTTACCTGATTCATATCCCTCAGGACTATGAACTTCAACACATGATCCCTGCAGCCCAGGCTGCCTCCAATCTTGATGTCCCCAGCTAGCTCACTTTCACTGGTGACTAACAGATGCAGAAGGTATTCAATGTAAGGGACCTAAGTTCAAGTTGTAATGAATATAAATTGTTCACTAATTAAGAAACTGATTTCAATTTACATCTCAGTATTCAGGGATTTCAAGAAATCTTGGAGCTTGCATTTGCTTGAAGGCAATGAATAAAACAGTCAAAACCAGCAGAATTTTCTACTTTCCATACACAGAGTTTCCTATTTGAGAAAATAAGAAGCTTTGCATATAGTTCCATATATAGCAATTATATTGTTCATATGCATGCATTAACTCCTGGAAATCCTGAAAAAACTATAATAAAAGTAATTCTAGGCACTTGTAATGGTTATGAGAAATCTTAGACTATGTGATCATAGATTTTGATTACATTGCTTAAAACATTTCCTACAAGAGATGAAAACAGGAAGCAAATTGTAATGAAGAGCACACAAAAGAGAGAATGGAGACAATCCCAAATCAATCCAATTTCCTTTCGCTTTTAGTAAGGTTATTTAGCTTAGGCAGATACTTCAAACAAACTGTGTGCTCACATGCAGGCATTATGAAACCACTCACACAGAAAATGGGATGGCACAGTAAAATGGGTAATAAACACTGAGACCCACATCCATAAGCTACACTGAGATAAAAGAGCATATGCAAAGCTGCTGCCCGTACTTTGATAGATGCAATTTATTCAAGTTTAAAATTTAGCTCTGTGGGGATACAGAGGGGCCATTGCTTTTCTGCCTTTGTGCTTCTCTTGGTGCATGCTGTGCTTCAGAGGTTCTAAGGAAGAAATCTGCAGTCTTGGAGAAAGCCTCTATTTCTAGGTGCTTGAGCTTTGATTGACAGAAATAAAATCTAGTGTTTGCTTCTTAATTCTACATCATACCTGATCAGGCATTAATTTCACATTTACTTTATGACATCTAGTACATACAATACTGTGAATTTACTGCATAAGGTGATGGCTGAGACAATGTTCTCCTTATAAAAATACACACACACCATTTGCATGTGTATTTGGCCCAAGGTACTGGATGTTGTTCTGACTTTCTCAAAGAAATTGTATTGTAACTGATTTTATAAAGAAATGATCATTTTACGTAAAATGTAAGCTCTGATTTTTTCTGGCCTCAAGAAAGATATTAAAATACACAAGCACTTTGCATTCACTTAACAGTACAAAACAGCAGAGTTGGCACAAGCCAAAAAGAAATCCAAAAGCAAAAAGCCCTAATCTGTCTACAAAAAAAAAGGAATATACTGTCTGCTTAGAAATTCTACTAAAGTTAATTTCTCTTTTTTGTTCTTTTCTTTTCTTCCTATCCTTTGGGAAGATCCCTTGGGATTTGGTGGAAAAATGGGTTTTGATATGCGAGAAATAAGTATCTGCTAGAGATTTACAATGTTCTTGGAAAAATACCATGATCTTATTCAATGCTCAGGGAAGTGGAGGCACAGCAAGCTGGTAGGTCACCAGCAGAGCAGTATCAGGAATAAAAGTAGGCATACCCAAACCACAGCTCCAAATCCTATTAGCTAGGACACTTTCTTATCACGTGTAGTGACACACAGTCATGCATTTTCCACCTCATTTTCCCCTTTACATAAATTCCTGTAGTGTTTCTACTGTTAGCCCTTGAACCATTTTCACAGCGTTGTGTTTTTTACGCTGCTCTTAATACATCAGCGTCATTCTTGGTTACACTGTAGAGCTGCATCCCAGCTAAACATGTTATGGAAGTCTGATTATAAGCACATTGGAACCTGTTCATTTAATTTATAACTTTAATGTTCTTTGAATGCAAACTTTTATAGTGAATGAATATTGTAACTGATCCACTGTGAACAAAATGCTTGAATTAAGTTCATTACTGATGCAAAGCCTTGCCTTGAGATTTCAGGCCCTGGAATAAATAAGTAAGTAAAAAAGTATTTAAGAACATGCTACATGCTAATGAACAGATCAATAATATGTGCATGAAAAATGAGTACAAGGTAACAAATTCTGTACAACTGAAACCTGGGATGCTGCTTCAGCTGCAAGGGAACACAGAATCTTCTTGGATTCTCTATTATGTCTTCTCTACATGAAAGAGAGATGTGGGAGGGGGTGGTGGGTGTGAAGGTTTGGTGACCTCTTATTTGCACAACACCAGACCCTCCGGAAAAATTAGGCAAGGTGTAACCAAAGTACCTAATCAAAATGCAAATCAACATTTAAGTATTCCCACTGTATCAGACCTACAGAATTGTAAGATTGCCTGTTAGCCTACCAACTTCTACATTTTAGAGGAAATTGTCCTCAAAATGAAAGTCTGCTCAACCCATAAATTCACAGGCATTCCCATGCTGATAAAGGGACTTTCTGTTTCCCCATCCCTAAGAACTCAGAAACGTAGAATGAAATTAAATAGCTTTATCAGCTAGTGACCTTTCCAGCTACTCCTATAAATTGCATCCATCTCTACAGCAATGAATGTGAAATGACATTCAGCCCCTACTTTGGTCAGCCCCTATCTTCCCATTCTAAAATTATTCTTTCTGTCCCTCTTCACAGCACATTAAAACTGAGCTTTGTGAACTAAGCCTTATTTTTTCAAAAGCAATTGCAAAGTTTTTTTTAAGGTATCATTGGACAGAAAGAAGACGCAAACAAAAAAACCCAAAACACTCCAGTCTGGAAAAAAAAAATCACTAAAGAGTGCTTATGAGATATGACCTGAGTTTGAAATGAAAAGCTCTTCTGACCTCCCATTTTAGCTCTGTGAGACTTCCCATGGTGGAGCTTTAGAATGAAACTTTTAATGAAGCTTGGCTGTAGTGCTCAAAAAATACAGGTCTATTATTGCTGTTTTGCTGAATTACCATTAATTTCATCTGATAGAAAAACAGCAAAGAACACTGGATTAACAGTAGCTGTAAGAGGCCAATGTAATTTCAGCACTAATTTGCACAGCATGGGAAGTTCCACCCCCACCACATTTTCTGATCCTAGCTCTCTAATAGGTGTTAACTCCCTGGTATCTCTTTTCAGCAACCCCATCCATGCTGGGAAGTATCAAAGCTCTTTAAGTAGATAATGGCTGCTACATGAACAGTAATGGTTTCCATTTCTATTAATGCTTCTTTAAGACAGGAAAAAAAGTAAACATAAAAGTTAATTTTCATTTTATTAAAGTACTTGTGCATTTCCAGCATTGTGGTTATCTGATATTCCTCCAACTAAGCATAGGCTCTGGAGGGAACAAACTTTATTTGAAACAAATCTAACTTATTACACATCTTTAGTCTTATCTTGAAAGATCACAAATAACTTTATAAACTGTGAACATGTAATACCTCCTTACCTCTCAATTCTGGAACAAAAATTTTAAAAAGTCGAAGATCATAACAAACAATAGCATATGTCTTATTTGTTGGAAACTGAAAAGACAGGCTAGATAGGTAACGTGCAGTTACACAGTGGCCTGTAAAATGGGCAAGCTCTTCTAAGACTCTGTAGAATCTGGCTGGTATGGAGTTAACTATCTTCATAGCAACTCCTGTCGTGCTGTGGGTTGGATTTGTGTTTAAATCAGTATTGATAATACACCAGTATTTTGACCACAGTTAAACAGTGTTTACACAGCATCAATGGATTTTCCTTTCCTGTTGTGCACCCCCATCCCTCCACAGAGAGTAAGCTGGGTATCAGAAAGGAGTTGATAGTTGACCAGGACAGCTGTCCCAATTTTTTCAAAGGGAAATTCCATAGTATATAACATCATAGTTAGGATTAAAACTGGGCTAGAGAAAGAAAGGTGTGGAGCTCCTTGGCTTCCAAGGTGGCTGTTATGTGGAGAATGTCTGGGCATCAGTATGCTCATGGGAGATGGCAAATGATTAGATTGCATTGTGTAGCTTTTTTTCCCCCTCTCCTTTATCTATTGAACTGTCTGTATCTTGAGTTTACTATTTTCAGTCTTTCTATTCTCTCCCCTGTCCTATTTGGTTGGGCTGGGAGAGGGAGCAATGAGTTTCTGTGTGTGCTTAGCTGCTGGCAAGGGCCAACTCATCCCAAAAAGAAGGGAGGCAGAAAAAAGTAAAAAAAAAATTATTCCTTTTGTAGAAACAGTCCCTTTCAGCTAAAAGGGGACAAGTTCAGCATGGTATAGATTAAATCCTGTAGAGCAGAATGGACAAATACATCAAATCAAAATCACCACAAAAGGAATTTCTTTTGCCTGGAATTTTATTTCAATGAGCAAAAAACCCCAAACCTCAACTAAAACAAACCAAAACTCAAAACTGAAACATCAAAATGTCTGGTTACAATGTACTGAGGAGAAAATTATTTTGTCCTTTCCCAAAACATCTCTGGTATTTTGTAATTCCAGTCTTACATTATGCAAAGATTTAAAGTCCAAATCCAAGCAAAGGTTTTGAAAGCTCTGTCTTCTTACTGCTATTTTTGATAATAATGATTTTAGAACATCTTTTTGTTCATTGAACTTTGGAAGGAAGCCAGTACTGAATTTGCTTTGAAATTAGCAGAACTTAAAATGAACAGCAAGCAAGTTTTATATTGGCTTACTTTAGTTTCATCTGTATTGGTCTTAAGTTATTCCCAATTAGTTTCAGCACTTTTAAATATTAAAAACTTTTATGATCTTAACAAAAAAAAATTCTGTAGAAACATTTTTTTTATTTAAAATGAGGTTTTTTTACTTCTACTTCTTGATTTTCCAGATTTACAGCGCTATATATCACTCAAAGTCTTCCTAACTGGCTTCCCTGTCACTTAAAAGTAAACTAAACCTCCTACAAGAGTCTTTTGTTCTTGATATAGTCAGAATGTCAGTGTCAAGCAGTCATGTAACTGAAGAAGTAAGTTTAAACCCAGGTCCACTAACATTAGTGCGGCAAAATTACCAGTCATCATTTCTCCAAACCACAAAATTTCACAGTTTATACTCATGCTAGCTCATCTTTAGTATGAATGTATTAATCTCCAGCATGCTCAGAGGGACCTCAGCTGATTCCATGTCCTTTCCTGTGTCGGATCAGCAGATGTGG
>WEIT01036339.1:66150-79618 GCA_013389985.1 Dryoscopus gambensis | reverse complement strand
AGTATACAGGTTTCCTGTATACATCCATTTCTTACAAGTTGCCACTGGAATACAAACAAAATAGGATTTCAACTAGTGCTCCACATTGCTTTTCACCACAGTAGACCCATCGTGCATTCAACTGTACACGATGGTTTACAAACAGTATCAGAAATACTGTATATTAATTTAAGAGAGTTAATACATAGAATTATTATGAATTACTGGTCTAGAAACCCTATTTTAGCAGCAGAGTTTCTTTTCTCCTTTCACTTTCCTAATCAAACCAAATTTTTGCAATCCCAGAGGTTTCTACACAAGCTGTTGTTTTATGTTATACTTAGAAACAGCTTTCATAAAAACACTACTACTNTGTAATTTCACCTTCTTCTGGTTCACTCTCTGTGTCTGCTGTTCTACTGTGATCTGTATGTCCTGCAGCATCTGGTGTACTTTTGTGGGAATGTGAATTTATACTGTCTGTAGAAATGGATTCTTTGGCTGTTAGACTGTTTTGTGGTTTTGTGTCCATTTTAGTCTTCTTTCTTACATTTGGAGACTCATCTTCTTCAGTAGAACTTACTTGCTCAGTGGTGGAAAAGCAATTCAGATTGTTAGATGATTTTGGCTCTTCTGTGTCCAAATCCTGGAGGGGAGTTATACAATGTTACAGTCTCTACATACTGAGTTTTTCTAAAGAATGCTAGTAGCCTGGAAGTAAATTCTTCACTCAGGAAGAATTATTTTTAGAACTATTACAAAATAGTTAAATTTCCAGAAAGATTTACACATGCAGTAGGCAGAACTTTTTCATTTCAGTGAAAATATTTTCACATCCCTAGATGTGACTGAGACCATCTTCTATTGGGAAAGTGAGACTGCCTTCCTTTTCTAAATTTCACTTATTCCACTTCTAAACTTCACTCTTTTCTCACACTTTAGAAATGTTTAGAAACTTTAGAATCTTGTCCTCATTTTCAAACTTATACAACATAACTTTGAATATTTTCCTATTTTGCTTTTATGACACTCACTTCTGTCCCTCTCTTACTCAATTCTTGTAACTTGCTTAGAAGATCTTTAATTTATCTTCATTGTATCTTCCTCCTGTTTTTGTCTTCTTTTTTATTGCCATGATCCAGAATGTCTGGAATCCCCACTCATGCTTCACCTATACATTTGTTCTTCCTCCTTTCAAAACCACATCTTTAACAGAGCCTTTAATCAAGATAGCATAGAGGGTATAAGCTTAACTTACGCTATGTGAAACAGTTCTACTAAAAATCCATTTTCTACTGCAAGAAATTTCTCCGTTTCTCTACTGAGTATCAGACAGACTGGATTATTACAGGGTCTTCCACTTCCACTTACTTCATCATCAGAAAGAAAAAAGCCTGCAACTTTTTTTAATGGAGGAATCTAAAGTTTCATATTAATTTTGCCAGAGTACCTTGAAAATATAATTCTCAATCTAGTAGCTTCACAACTATCTTAGAAAAGATAAAAAGAAGGAAAAAAAGAGGAAAAAAGAGAAAGAAGAACAAAAGTGCCTTTAAAAGATAAAATCTCAGATTAAATTATGTGTCATTTTGAGTTCAGAGTGAATGCATTCGATTGCCTTGAATTGTATAAAATATTACAATACGGCAGGTAAAAAATACATCCTTGACTTCTTTCTGTGTGTTTCCATTTCAAGATATGTGAAATAATGTGAATGTTAGCATCATTGAAATTAAGCCACTTTCATGGCCATGCATCAGTGGCACAGAATAAGACAAACACATGAATTCCTCTCAGCTGTTGGATAGGCCAGTGTACTTTTGAAACACTTTCAGTAACACAGGAGGTTCTCATGTAAAACCAGTGATTTTTAAAAAGGTTTTCATGCTTTAACTGAAAGACTATCGGTTTGTTTAGGGTTTCTCTATAATGCACTAGCCCTCCTTCCTGAATCCTCTAAGTCTTTGAACAAAAAGGAACAGGATTGCAAGGTCACTGTGCAACGTTGTTTATTTTTAGACAAAAAGCGTAGCAGTCCTGCCAAAAGTAAGCCTACACAGTTTAGACATGTCAAATACATGAATTCCATTAGAGATATTTTTGGAAAAATCTGATTTTTCCTTTTATGAGTTATGTTTTTCAGTGTATTTGTCTTTGTCTATTTTTATGTTTGGTATGGGTATTAGATTGATACCAAACATACCCAGGTGTTCTGCAATCTAAAATGTATTACTTCCATAATACTGTAAACTAAAAAAGTGGCTCAGGGTATTCTAATCTACTCTAATCTGAAAACAAAGAAACTATACCATCTGCTCAAATCACAAGCAAGGCGAAACGACACTCAACTCTGATGCACTAATGCCCAAGGACAATGCTCCGACCTCTCAACTCCTTCTGCACAGTGAATCCCGCGATATGCTGTGATTTTTGGCATCATTTCAGGTATTTTAAACTAGAAAGTAAATGGTGCTGCTTCAAAGCCTGGCTGCTAAAGAGTAGACTTTTGGTTTTGTGTTGAAAACAGGAATTTTTAAAAACACTCTTATAAACAGAACAAGGATTCCATCCATACATTCATTCAATGATTTTGCCAACATGACCATTAAGCCTCTTCTCAGCAGTTTCTGTATTTTTTCACAATTGCTACCTTCAACTATTAAGAAAGCAAACTAAATAAACAAGTACTGATAAAAATGCAGTCTTCACATTTAGAAAAACTTGTATGAAATCAAGGATTTTAAAATTGAATATGGATTTTGAGCACTTCATGATTTCATGGATCTGTATTAAAATGCACATCTTGATAAAGTCTATAAACATTAAGCATGGGGATACTGAATGAACCTTAAAGCATTTGAAAGGATCTTGTGGCGAAGAAATCCTTTTCCATTATGTATAAAATGTACTGGTTTTGGCTGGGATAAAGCTAATTTTATTCAGAGTGCCGAGTGTAGGGCTGTGTTTTGGATTTGTGTTGAACACTTGGTTGATAATACAGAGATGTTTTATTTACTACTGGGCAGTGCTTACACAAACCAAGGCCTCTTCTGCTTCTTGCACCACTCCACCAGCAAGGAGGCTGGGAGTGCACAAGGAATTGGAAGCAAGACACAGGCGTATAACTGATCCTAACTCTCCACAGGGTATCCTATACCACAAAGCATCACGCTTAGCAATTAACTCTGGGGGAGGGACAAGGAAACAGGAGGGTGTTGAGAGTTTGGCCTTTGTCTTCCCCAGCTACCAATACCTGTGCTGGAGCCCTGCTTTCCTGGGGATGGCTGAACACCTGCCTGCCCAGGCAGGGAAGCAGTGAATCAGTTTCTTGCTTTGTTTTGCTTGCGCATGTGGCTGTATCTCAACCCACAAGTTTTCTTTATTTTATCCTTGCTATTCTCTCCGCAGTCCTGCGGAAGGTGGAGTGAGTGAGCAGCTGCCTGGGGCTCAGCTGCTGGCTGGGGTTAAAGCATGGCCGACTACCAGTACTAACACCGAACATCTGTAACATGTATTAAAGTGTAACTATGCAAACAGCACCTAATGCCTTGCCTCCACATAGTCATTGCTTAAAAACCAGGAACTGGCAGTAAGCACAACATTTGGTAAATATTGCCCTGGACAATGCAATAAATTATAGCAACGCACTTGATTTCTCAATGACTAACTAACGTTTCATCCCAAACTCGTGCTACAAGACACAAAGTATGCAAGCACATGCTCATTATAACCATTTTTTACACCATATTAGGCACATACATTTTTTTCAGTGTTGCTTTGCCCAATACATCTAAATAGCAGACTGACACTAACAGTAGTAAGTTAGACATGGATTGACTCAATGTGATCCAGGTTTGAAAAACTTCCTATCTACTCGGTATTACCACAAGATCTCTGGGATTTTTCTCACTAAGCTAAGTTGAGAGGTGTGATCAATCTGATCGATAATAAAATATTTTTTAACAGAGTTGAGTTGGTTCATCACATTTCTGCATCCCTGACAAAGTCAGCCAAAAGTACTTTGAAATCAGGATTTTTATGTATCCCATGACGATGTATCTTATAAGAATAACAAACCATGCTTATGTGAGTGGAATTGATGGTCTTACATAAAGAACAGGTCACAAACTACTGATTACAATGACTTTTTGAAATGCAGATTGTCCTACTTAGAAAATATATATTATCATTATTATTGTACTGTTTTTCTGAAAAATTAAAAATATTTTAAGCATTTAACTATACTTTTTGCTTTACTGTTACAGAGCAAAACATTTTGTCTTTCAAAACTTCAATTTTTCTGTATTATGGCTGATCAACATCCATGTTCATGCAATTCTTCAGCATGCCTATAAATTAGAATTTATTATTGTGAGCATAATTAGCTCAATTCTAAGAACTGCACTTTTAAAACTATTTTTTTCTAAATTTATTTGATACAAAACATAGAAATACAGACAAATACAACTCTTCTCAAACATGTAGCCTGTTGTTTCTTGGTTTGCTAGAAGTTCAGTAGGTGATTTAACAGAATCATGGGTTCTCAAAACTCTTCTACAGGACTGAATAGTACATCTTTAGCACTGACTCTCTTAATTTGAAATATTAAACTGAAATTCAGTATTCTACTAAAGTAGTATTTTCAAACACTTAAAAATAGCTCTTTCACTCAAATGACTAAGCTTTCACATGCTAAAACCATTTCACAAGTACTTCAATTACTCTCATCCACCCTACACAATACTCAATTTTCCAGTGCAAAAAATCTAATTAAATGCCAGGAAAAAAATCTCTTCCTACATCATATAGCAGTCATTTTATACACTGGTGGACAGCTCTGAAATACGGGAAACAGTAATTTACCTTACCTAAATAATGAGTAGTTTCTTTAGTCTAGAGCCTTTATATTATACAGGGATGCTAAATACTTCTCTTCCCAAATTTTCTAGAATGCCATCAAAGTTTTCTTCAGATGTTACTTACACAGTATTTAAAATATATTTCAAAGCTACTTTGCAGGTGAATGGATTTTGATCAAATAGCTTAAAAAACTGTTATTAATTCCTTTAGGAAAAAATGTATCTAAAGATCAATTACTAGATATTATTTTTCCTTTAATAATATTATCAAGGTTAAAGGTAAACATCCATGGACTAATGTGTTTGTTGTCTCAACACTACCTTTACCAGAAGCTGCCAATCCAAAAGATGAAATCTTCAGACTAGCCATGGTTTCTGTCAACTGACGTACCTAAAGATGGGATGAATATCAGCAAAAAGTAAACTACATGTGATAAAAAAGTAAAAATCACTGCTTCAAGAGTTCTATGGGAAATACTACTAAAACTGCCTTGTGTCTCCTACAGGAGTAGCTACGATGTGTCTATAATGAAAAGAGTATGTTAGAAGTTAATTCTGAACACCAATCTGAAATATAATTTACTAGGTGGTAGTTTGAAAATAAAAAAAATTAAATTTGAAAACGATTTATGGAAAAAAATGGCATGTGTCAGATCTTCCTTCTAAATTTTGCTATATATTTCTAATGGCGCCAATGCAGCAAGTAGAACTGCAGGATCAGTACTGCACAGTCTACTCTCCAAACTGTATGGAAGCCCTGGATTTTGATACTGGGCCAGGGATTCCATTATTACTTATGCCACCTTTTCTTTCTGTTTAAACTTTTCCAAATTTACTTATTTAAAGTAAACAGGTATTTTGTACAGAAGAAAATGCCGTGTTTCTTGTCCCACCGTTTTCCTAATCTAGCCCTACAAAAAGACACCAGAACTAAACTATACGCCTAAAAGTTTCAAGATATCCCAGTCTTTTTATGTGACCTGCACAGGGGGCTAATACTTCATCCTGGCAAAAAACCACCCTGCTTGTCTATTAAAAGCAAGCAAGTAGAGACAGTAGACTTGTTTCACAAGTCAAAAGAAAACTATTTGTAATATAGTTTCAATTTAGTGACTGAGAAGACAGGATCACTTTAAGGAAAGTTCTTGTATAAATTAGGAACTTTCCTCAGGTGACAGTAAGCGCATGATTTCTCCTCCACTGTTTTTTTACAATTACAAGTACATTCATTTTAGCAGACACTTATGAACATTTTCTTGTTTGGTAATTCAGCTTGTTGAAAATGCAATAATATTTCAATAAATTAATTTTATCCTTTACATTCTCAGAATTATAGTGGGTTTTCTTTAAGAATGCTACAATATTTGTGGACAACTCACTTGCCATTTCTGTAGTGTTAAGCATCCTAATTTCCTACTTACAAATAAATACTACATGCAAGATAGCTGAGTACATGAACTTCACAATAGCTAGAAACCAAACCACAACAAAAAACCCTCCTGTGACCAGAAACAGAAAGTTAAGGGATTGTTCCAGTTACAACCTTTTTTTAAATAAAAAAGATATTAACTTTGTTTTAAATTAAGTCATTCAAAAATCACATGCAATTTTGGTACAGCCGTAGCTACCAAAACCATAGCTACCAATACCATCTACACAGAAATAATGCTTGATAATCTACACACATAGCTGCTAAACTTCCTTATTTCTTGTATTTGGCAATTTTTACGTAATACTAAATATCTATCAATATTTGTTTACATTTATTCCTTTAACTGAAAAAGAGATAAAAAAATTTTAAGATTCTGTAACTACTGCTAACTATCTTCCCCTGCTTCACGTGGATAATCTTACAAACCACCTCAGCTTCGCCCAAGAATTATAAAGTTCAGGGGGCGTATGACATGTTTCTGGCAGTACACGCTGGTTTCTTAACACTAGCGGTCCACAGCCCAGGCATTTAACCAAACCCTTCTCCTACCTGTACCATCTGTAGAAAAAGAAAGGCAAATAAAACCTCCTTTGGTCAAGAAATAAGGCAATGTTGGGACCATTTTTCAGGCTAGCAGCACAATTTAATAATTGATTGGGAAAAGCAGTAATGAGGTACTAGTCTTCAAAAGCATTGTCGTAACTTTAATAATTTAAACAGCATTCAGGGAAAGAAAATGCAGAAGACTGGGCAGTAAGTTTGGAGAAAATCATTTCAGTAGACAATGCTTCAAGTACCAAGTCCTACTTAAAACCAAATATTTTTAGTTTTATTCTATTATGAACTATACCAGACTAAACTGGACAACAATTATACTGCCAAAAAAATACCATGCATCTATGCACTTGGCTGTGCAGCTTATAAATTAACTTTTCAGTTTTATAACATAAAAATATAATCTTTTATTCTAGCAAATCCTAATATTTTATATTAATGTAACATGGAACTTCTAAGTGATTAATAACCACAGTACAAGAATAAAATGTTTTAACTCAGCTATGTAAACTATGTCAGTAGGGTACTTTTTTCTTCTAACTCCAGCATTGCGTTTACAAAGAAGTGCACTGACAAAAAGGCATTATTTTATTTTTGAAATTTAAAATGGAGAGTGTTTTATGTTTCACTTCATATTCTCCCTGTTTTTGTTTAAAAAACCAAAAAAGGCCATGACTACTCCTTTGACATTGACCTTCACTCCCTCTTCACAGAAGGAAAGATCTGTGCACTAGAGTACACTTTAAATGTTTTCCCTGATACCTTGTTGGTCAAACAAATTAATTTACAAATAAAGCAAAGTACTCAGTTCACCATCAATAAAACACATGAGAACAAATGGATGTTTACCTCCTACCTTGTGACCGTGGAAGTCTCACAGAAAGGATTTGTTAACAAGACTGAGTGAGTAATGTTTTTCCATGCAGTCACTCTGCACCACATGGTACGCCTTCTTAGCACTCAGAAATATTTTGTAACTTAAAATACAAATTTACTACAATGGGCATTTATTAAGATGTACAGCTTATCCACACACTAACAACAACGAAAATGCATTGACGAAATAAAGTATCAATAGGAGAGCTTAATATGCAAATAAATAGAACTTCAAGACACCAATCCCAAATGATAGCAGAAATACAGTAAAATGCCAATGGACTAAGCTCTGGAATGCAGTCACAGAGAAAGGATCGTGTATGAGTGTATTTTCAAAATTTACACTTTTTTGATCCATAATGTGAATCTGAAAAAAACCCAGGCAAACAAAAAACCAGCAAGAAATCACAAGCCAAAATCCCAAAACCAAGATATTGCTGCTAACACTCAATTTTTGATGTAAATCCAACCCACACAACACTGAATTCATTCTAGTGTGCCTGCTAATCAAAAAACTTCAGTGATACTCAGTTTTAGACTCCTTTAAAGTGAGGGGATCCAAGTCAAAAGTTTCATCCTTAATCACTCAATGGGAAAGTTACTTGAACACTAACTACATGTTAGTAATCTGCTGTATATAGTTTAAGTATGTTTAAATAGTTCAAAAAATAAGCATACCTTCTCTGCATAAAACCAAGCCCCACAACCTGTAAGCTGCATCATGGACAAAAACCCAACAGATTTTGCATTTTCTTTCTGTCAGTTCTGAAGTTACCTTATACTCATCTGCAGCAATCCACTCTGGTTCTTTTCTCTTCTTTTTCCCCTTTTTATCCTTGGTGTGCTTAGTACCAGAGGACTGGTAAGACTGCAGATCCACTCGTGAATGAAACTGGTATCGGCCGCTTTCCACATCACAGTAGTAGTAAATTCCAGTTGCTGGGTCATAATACAGTTGGTTTTCCTTTATGAGAAATGAATCACTTCAATAAATACACTGTTCAAAGAAAAATCTGATTAATAAAGAACCACATTTGAAGTTTAGTAAAATGAAAGAACTTTGGTGACTTGATCCTGGATGGCTACCAGATGCCCATCCAACCACCCTGTCAATTCCGCTCCTCAACAAGACTGGGAAAAAAAATAAGATGAAAAGCTCATAGGTCAAGACAGAAGTCACTATCATGGGCAAACCAGATTCGACTTGGAAATAGTTAAAATAGAGCTGGAAGATAAGGATCAAACTAAAAAAACCTCTCCCAGTCTCTTTTTTTCCACAAGCTTAACTGTACCACTTCATTCCCAGCTCCTCTACCTGTCTTCCCCCACCTGAGTGGCGCAGGGAAATGAGGAATAGAGGGGCTGAGATCATGAGATGTCCCTCTCTGCTGCTACTTCTCCCCTGTCCAGCATGGGACCTTCAAGAACTGGTTTAAGCATGGGTCCCCCATAGGCCACAGCTCCTACCAGGGAGACGTGCTCTGGGCTCTGGCATGGGCTCTCCACAGGTCACTTCCCTAACGAGCTGCTTCTGTGTGGGATCCTCCATGGACTGTACTGTGAATAGCTTCAGTGTGGTCTGCTCTATGGACTGCAGGAAATTGCCTGCTCTGGTGCTTGGAGAACCTCCTCCTGGTTCCTTCTTCGTTGCCTCTGGTAGTCACAGGGTTATTTTTCACATTCACCCCCCCACAGACACTGCACTGTGCAGAGTTACGCCCTCTCTTACGCTGCTTTCAGAGAGGCACCACCAGCTTCTCTAACGGCTGTGCTGTGCCCTGCAGTGGAACCAGCCATGTCCAGGCAGCCCCTGGCCTCCTCCCACAGAGGCTATCTCTACAGACCCTGGCCCCATCATCAAAACTTTGCCAGTAAACACAATACAAGAACATGTCCTGTAATGCAGAACACTTACTGACCATGAAACAACATTATTTTGGATAGCTGAACCATAAACTGTAATCTATAGCCCCAAACATTTATGGATAACTAAATCCACAAACTATGTGAAAAGCAATGGTATCCTTATAAGACCTTAAAAATTAAGTCCAGAAGTGACCCCAAAACAAACAGTTGTGTACAGTTCCGCATTTTTAAAGGTGAGTTGAATATAACACTGCAAACAAACTCTCTGTTTTCAGCACAGTAGTGTATACGTATCTATCCACATATCTGGATACATACACACACACACCTCAGGACAAAAAGAAAACCTTGTCAAAAACAATGTAGGTCGGTTTTTAGAGCAAATGGGATGGGGCACCAGAGCAGACATTCCAAGAGCCTCTTTATTATTTTATTCAGGCATCAGTCTCATATACAGAGTTGAGACACAAGAGATGGTACAGGCTCAGGTTGCCGCAGGCAGCCAAGGATTTCCTTCCTACAGAGCATTCTTAAACACTTTTTAGCCAATAGCATGCTTCTAAAATTTACAGACAACTTCTTTAACCAATCTACAAGAGTGCACGTACATCTGTTTCACACAATACTTGCTTGTTATGCCTTATATAATAATGCACAATATTCCTTTATTAAGCTTAAACTTATCTATCTTGCTAAGCATGTTTTCTGCAGCTTCAAGACCTATCTCAGTCAAACCTAGAAACTCTCACCACTGTTTTAATGTCCTTGCTTACTATACAATTGTATCTTCTTCTATCTGCAAGCTTTTGCAGCGCAGCTGAACCTAAATTCTCTTGCTTCATTTCTGAAATCTGCTTTTTTCTCAGACCTAAGGGCCTTTTCACCTTTTGTGTTTCCCACAGTATAAAAATGTAGAACAAAGTAACCATTAAGAAGTTCTGATCCATCATCTAATCTGTTTTTCTAAAGAAGTGTTTTCTTTCCTGTAGCATCAAACTAACCGGTAACAGTACTCAAGTAAAAGCACAAACATTTTGTGTATTTTCTCTCAACATGCTTTTCACTGTGGAGAAGCAATTGACTCATTTCAGAAGTATGTCTTTTTCTAAACAAGACATCTTTAAGATCAAGCTTTTACGTTTGAAAGAGTTACAGATCAGCTTTATAGCATAAAATTTCTACAATGTCAAGTAACTTAAAGATCTAGCTGACATTAAAAATAACTGAATTAAAATCTAAATTTGTATCTTAGCCTGCTACCTTTAATTTGACTGAAATAATAAAAAACTAATTAACAAACTTTTAATGCAATTTATCTTCAGTAATCTGTTTTTCAAAACATAAGATCAGCTTGGATCTTAGTTCTTTGCGCGTACCAATTTTTACTAACAAAACTTCTGTAATAGAGAAAAAATGCCAAGGATTTTGGAAATGATCCTTACTGAATTGTAGTAGAATCCAGTGCTATGGTCGTAATACAATCCCGTATTTTCATCATAAATAAATCCAGTTTGTGAAACAGCAGCCTCTGCAGCAGCTCTCAAGCTCTCTGCCAAGGAACCCTCTGGTACTGAAGTTTCTTCTGTCTCCTGATAACAGAAAATAAGAAAGGTAAGTGCTCTATGAACTTGGACTGTTTCAGAAGGCAAAAATCTGGCTGTAGTTTACTGATAAACTCCTACTGATTTCAACAGGACCAAGACTTCAGCCTGTGTCTTTCATTTTTCCCCAGCTTTACTCAAAAGTGATTCACATCAAAAACAGATTTCCGCTCTCTGTACCATTTCAGTTGCTAGATGCTAAGGCACAAACTTAGTTAAGTGAGTGACCTAAGAGAAACCAACCCACCACAAAATAGACAAACCCCACCAACAGCGCTGTTCCCATTATATGTTGCTTCCCTATGTCAATGGAAAAAAAACCAAAAAGTACTATTTAAGAAAATCAGTATGGACATATTGGACATACTCTGCTGATAAAAAAAGATCCTGCTTCCAGGCTATGTAGGATATATATGCCTTTTTACAAAAACTCTCTGACTCCAGGACATAAATCTAAGAGGATGCTACACTTTGAACACACTACAAAAAGAACTAGTTTTGAAGTCCAAGGATATTATCAGCACCAGACCATCACAAAAAATCATTTCATATAAAGATGTCAGGATCACAAGCACATCTTTTAAATGGAATAGTAACAGAGTACTGATTTCAACACTGGAAAAACCCCAGACAGCCCAGAAACCTGTGAATTCTGGACAAAATTTTCCTCTTCTCCATCTTCAGTAACTTTGGTGCTATCCTTCCTTAGTGGAATGTTAGCACCTGTCTCCAATTCCTCTGTGGAATTATGCTCAGTGTCTTCAGTCCCGTGACTGTGCTGTACCGGTAGTTCAGAGCAATCTTGAGTATCAGTGTGATTGTAATAATTTTCATAGTAGTAATAATCTGCAGGGGAAGGTGGGGAAGAGAAAGAAGAGTTGAAGTTGCATAAATTAGTAAGGCAGTATTTTACTAATGCAGTTTAAGGATGCTAAATCTTAAACTGGAAATCTGTTCAAGTAAGTAGTCTAACAAAAACCAAATATTCAGTAGTGCCTCTACTTTGTATTTATTCTACTCCCATTGAACAAATTATGTCTAGTTTTTAAACACTTCAAAAATTGGCAAAGCATGCATGTTTGCAACATGAGATTACTATGTAACAAAGTCCAATGGTATGAATTCTGCTAGTCCATGCAACATATTATCCTGAATTAATGGCTTGAATAAATAGGAAATGGCCTGAAAGATAATGTCAGGTTACTGAGTTTAATTCAGCAAAGGATATAGACTTGAAATGTATTCTATATTACAAAATTTTCAAACTAAGATACTGTTCTAGATGCCCATTTAAACAATCCCCACCCTCTCTACCTGCTTGTGACCAGGCAGCACAGTCCTCTGTCTGTACTTCTACACTAGACGTATCTTTCTCCTTTCTATTATGGATTTCTTTAGTGAGTTCTTCTACCTGAAAGAAGAATTGCATGTTAAGAACACAATACTGCATTTTAGTGGTCTGCATCTCAGAAAAGAGAGTCAGCCTATTCTGCATTCCACAGTTCAAACAAAACATAATGGCATCACAGGTGTTTGAAGTGATTTTGTTTGGCAGAGGACAATTTTGTACTTGAATGGCTGGCATAAGGAAGTACATAATTTCTGCTCACAAAGGAGCAGAGAAGCTTAAACGAGGTTATTTCTAAATGCCGACCCTGTAAAGTTGGATTTCAAGCACTGACCGCTGTTTTGTGGTGACGACTGTACCATTTACAAACCACAGAATGTTCTGAACTAGAAAGGATCCACAAGGATCATCAAGTCCAACTCCTGGCCCTGCACAGGACATCCCCAAGAATCACACCATGTGCCTGACAGCACTGTCCAAACACTTCTTGAGCTCTGTCAGGCTGGTGCTGTGACCACTTCTCTGGGGACCCTCTTCTACTGCCCAAGCATCCCCTGTGTGAAGAACCTTTTTCTAATATCCAGTCTAAAACTCCCTTGACACAACTTCAGGCCGTTCCCTCGGGTTCCACCAGAGAGATCAGCACTGTCCGCCTGCCTCCCCTCGCAAGAACACCGCGATGAAGGCTCCCCTAAACCTCCCTGTTTTGCCAGAAGCATTCACAGGGTAGCTCTTCCACTCTTCCTTTACCTCACACTTCGTTTAATAAACTCTTTTCCTCTGCTACATGTAATCTTGTGGCAGAGAAGGCGTTACCGTCCTCACCACCAAGGTCTGACTTGAGAACTCAAACCGGCTCTGGCCGCTCGCAAGCCAGGAGAGCCTGGCTGGCTCCGGGAGCCGAGGGACCGGGTGGAAGGGGCACGTCGAGTGGGGGGACAAGCGGAGCGCG